>CM050163.1:357862733-358149818 GCA_027410445.1 Discoglossus pictus | reverse complement strand
TCCTTTTTTTTACAATTTCTAAATATGGCTTAAGGCAGCAGAAAGTATAAATGTGTCTATGCATAGTAGTAAATATAGTGACAGTTGACGGCAGTGCTAAGAGTGATGATGGTGTTGCTCAGTCATGTCTGACTCTCTGTGACATCATGTACAACACACCATGCTGATGTTCCACTTGGTGTTCATGGCAGAGATACTGGAGTGGGTTGCCAGTTCCTTCACCAGTGGGCCACAGCACACAGCTCCTGGTATTTGCAGGTGGTCTCCCATCTAAGTACTAACCAGTGTGACCTCTTGGTTCTCTGGCTGGATTCAAACCCAGAATGCTGTGGTGAAAGCACCTGCATCCTAACCACTGCACCACCAGGGAACCCTGTGCTAAGACTACAGGTATGGTTATAGTACAGTTATTAAATTTGATATGGAGTTGAGATTGAATAAAGACAATAATAGGATACAAGGATATAAATGATCACTGTAGTTTAAAAAAAAACTCACATGCTTCTCAAGTATGAAACAAAATAAGAACTTTAGCAAGTATTCAAGAGACGAAAATAAAATAATTTTAGAGAAAATCATATATTTAGATGAATTTGCTTATATCATGTGAGATTATTCTCGTACTGCTATTCTGTCAGAAGGGGTATGTTAACCTATGGGTTACCTATGGTCTTATTCTATTATTCTATTTTACTGTCAAGGGGCTATTTGAAGAGGACTTTTTAACATAAATGAATACAGATCTCATATCTACTCTTCCTCATACTCCTAATTGGCTTCTAATCCTTTCACAAACAAAAGACAAAAGATGTAGACAAAAGATGTACTTTTTTCCAAGTTCTTGAATTTTTGTTTCATCAAACCCCCATTTCTCAGCCAACTTTGCTTGTTTTCCAGCATTTTCCAAAAATACAATCTGAAAAAATAAAAAATAAAATACACATTAGCAAAATGACATTTCTCACAGCTTGCTGAATATTAAATAGCACAATGCAATGTTTGTTCAACCACTTTGTAACCAAAGCATCAGTGAGAAATTCTATGGTAACATCAGGTTTATTCTCCGAAGATAATTGCAATTTCCCATGGAGAAATTACAACTAAATTGCTGTATTCCATATACCACATATTAATGGGACATGGGGCACAGCTTTGTTTTATACATTTAAAAGAGCACATTTTAAATATAACAAAACCTTTATTTTTAAGTTATAGATTAATATATGAGATGTTTGGTATTCAGATATATGAGATGTTTGGTATTCAGATACAGACATGCACCATCATATTCTGTAGATCTGCACAGGGATTACAAAGAAAAATATATCAAACATAATGCAAAAAAATGGAAAGTTTTGTTTTTGAGCTTGTATCAACAGGTTTAGCTAACAGAAATGTACATAGACTCTAATGGTCTGCTGATTAATTTATCAAGACCATATACATTGCTAGTAAGCTTGTTTTTTGGGGATAAAATATTAAAATAAAATAATTACAGGAATAAAAAATAGAAGAGGATGCTATGTTATCATTATTAGGCTAAAATTTCTAAAATAATCCAAAGAGGAATAAAATAATGATAGCAGGCCACATTAGCTGTACAGCTAGAAGAGTTTTAGCATCTATTTGCAATAAAAAAAAAATGAAAACGTTGCACAATGCAAAGGCCAAATAATTTTTTCCCCTTAAAACAATGCTCTTTAATTCCTTAACTGATGTAAATGACACGGCTTCACTGAAGAAAGACAAATTGATATAATGGATATAATTTATATGAAACCCCTGGGGCTCAGAAGTACTACGATGTAGCAAGATGTAAACTATTCTACTTGGTACAAATAATCTAAGAATGTACAATTTATGGCAATAGTGATATCCCTAAAATGATTTGTTATTAGGAAGTGTATGATAACCATATTGCATATACACAGACCATCCAGTAATAATAATAGCATTAAAAGCTCCATCAATGTGCATGTCGCTTCTCTGCTTACCCAAGAGCATGAATACAATTCAAGATGGTAGCACACAGATGCTCATGCTACTGGGGGATAAGAAGCAAAATACCTATGGACTGATGTATGTTTATATGGTATTCCTAATGGAAGTATCCCCTTCTGGATCTCTACCTTGTCATGGTGAAGAGTCTTGTCTACTTCAATGAAGCTGCGAGCCAAACCAAGGTCACCCAAGATAAGCAGGTCATAGCATAAGGGTCAGACAAATTGTGGTACACTGTAGAAGGAACTGGCATCCCACTTCAGTATCTTTGCCAAGAAAACCTAATAGAAAAGCACAACCAGATGCAAGATGTGCCTGGTGTGCTTCGGTCCAAAGGGTAACAGAGATTCGGACACAACTGAATGACTAACAACAATTGAAATATACTTATACATATGGTAGTTAGTGGTCGAGCTACTGCTAGTGCAGCTGGTGCAATGTCTCGGGGCCCAAGACAGGATAGGGACCCTCTGCTACTGACAATGGCTTGGAGTAAATGGAGACTCTTTATTATTTTTAGATCTATCCCTCTTCACCTTCGCATGTCTTCGGCAGCACTGACAGCTGCAGTTACAGGAGCCATCCGGCAGAGAGCGCTGTCAATTCTCGGGCGCTGTCATGTTTGATATAAGGTAAAGAACTATTCTCCCCTCCGACATGGTGCAACTCGACGGCGCTGACTCGATAGCCAGGCCATCGTATGTTCGGTGCGGGCACTCGGCCCTCCAGGGCCTCTCATAGCTCAAGGTCTCTTCTGTCGGTAGCGCCATCTGTCGGTCGGCGGGATTGCAGCTGTCAGATTTTGCGAAGGTAAAGAGGGAAAGGACCTTATTTTTATGCAAGGTGTGATCTGACCATCTATATATATTTTTGGCTTTATATTGTCACCTACGGGTGTGTAAAAAAGTTTTTAGGAGGGGACACATTATTTTGCACCAGGGCTGGGCAGATGGTAGTAATTTTTGTATTCTACTAAGGATGCTAAAAGACTACAACCAATCATTATGTGGGTTTCCCAGGTGTCTAAAGCAGATCATTTATTTCCACCCATTATTTGAAAAGTAAGAATACTTCAGCTCTGGAGAGCCATATACCAAATACCTGAATGGTTAAACCTTACTTGGACAATATTTTGAAGATCTGATGTTATAACCTGTTATTTGCACATTTTTTACTCAAACCTGAAATCCATAAACATTTAATTTCATTATATTAACATTTTAACCTTCAGTTCAGTTTAATAATAATCTAAAAAAAATCTCAATTACTCTATTCATTATTTTAGTTTGCCATTTTGATCCTGTTTGCTTGTAGAAATACAATATGCATGCCGACATACAAAATAGTGTAATAACTAGGCATAGTTGCTCACTGTCAGTATCTATTTAAGGAAGCTAGTGTTACAGGTAAATCATTTATTAAATGCTATTTCCTTATTATGTGTGGAAATTAACCTTTATACAGTAGTCTTGTCAATATCTATGTATGAATAACAAAAACAGGTTGAAAAGAGTAATAATTAATCCATATATATAATAGGAAAATATTTTTCTTATAAGAAAACAACAGTAAACGCTTACAATTTTCCTTTTTGGTTCTGCAGTTTAACAGTTTATTTTTTTTACCTTTTTTTCTGAATTCTGTTATTTTTATAATTATTCACCATACTCATTCCACATATTACACTTCTTCATATTATACATATTTGCACCAACTTTTTTATTTTGTCACAGTAACACTGTCGTAAAATCATGTTTTTTTTTTAAGCTACTCTTAGAGAACAAGAAAATTTAGCTGTACATTGAATTAGCCATTTGATTCTAAAGAAAATGTTTAACTGATATACAGTATTATTAAATTGCAATTCCGCCAATTGAACAGGGCTCTATATAAGCACATAGCATATTTTTTCACAGAAGTTTTTAGTTAGTGAAGACCTTGCTTTTGTATAGAAGTTCACTAACTACAAACTTCTGTAAAAAAAAATATGCTATGTGCTTATATAGAGCCCTATTCAATTGGCAGAATCGCTATTTAATACGGCTGATAATCAGCATTGTTTCTGCTGTATTCCTGTGTAAATTAGTGGCTCACAAATATGAATTTGCTGCTTTGATGTGCTAATTAAGAAGTCTGCTTATCTGCATCTGTGGTGGCAACAATGTGCATGAATAAAATTCAATATGGCGGCACACAGGGGCTCAAGCAATGTACCAGTGGGCAGGTCTGTGTTTATATGGTATTCTTAATAGAAATCTACTTTAAGTATGGTAGTCAGTATGCATATTAGTATAAGGAAGCCACACAATCAATGCAGAATACTTAATGAATTACTTACTGTAGAGACAAATGGCTAGTATAACGTATAGGCATAGACCAGTGGTTACCAAACCTTTCCTCAGGGCTCCCCAGACAGGTCAGGATTTTAAATTAACAGTTTGTGAAAACAGGTGAGGCAATTAGAGGCTCCATTGCCTGCTGAATACTAAATTGAAATCCTGAACTGTCTGGGGAGCCCTGTGGAGAGGTTTGGGCAGGGAGTGTAACTACCAAAAGCCTGGCACTGTAGGGGGGCCCAGATCTGTCAAAATTATTTTTTTTATATACCCCCCACTACCCCTTCCCCTCCTGCCCCCAAAACGGCCTCTCATGGTTCCCCATTCCCTGCTCCGTTGTCCTTACTAGCACCTGTAATCACATATGTAGTTGTTTTACTAGGGGCCATTGGTTACGCTCAGGAATGTTGAGGGCCTCGCAAATCGAGGCCTGTAGTTGCGGCCTTATAATGAGCGCCAAAGGCGCTCATTGCAAGCCAGTAACATTTATCCCAAGCCAGTAAACCTCATCGCAAGGCTCCTAAACTACTACTAGAGGCTTGCCATGAGCGCCGAAGGTGATCATTGCAAAGCATTGCAAAGCAGGAAATTTGCTTATTGCAAAAAACGTCAATGAGCGTCAAAGCCACTCATTGCAGGGCTCATCGCGAGGCCTGCAAAGTACATGGGAGTGAGGCTCACAATGAGTGCCAAAGGCGCTCATTGCGAGCCAGCGATGAGCGCAAAAGGCAGTCAGCACGGGCCTCACAAGGAGCGCTGAAGGTGCTCAGAGGGGCCAAAGCCTTGCATTTTGTGACAAACAGCATTGCCTGGCTTCAAATTTTGTTTCCGTCATTTTTGACGGGCAAGTAGCTAATATATACATGATATATACATTTATATAATATATATATATGTATATATATATATATATATATACATATACGCATATATATATATATATATATATATATATATACATATATATATTATACATAATTGTAAATGTATATATATTTATATACACAGTGCCTTGCAAAAGTATTCATATGTATTACATTATTCGTATGCCTTACATTTTTTCCACCATCAGGGTCTTCTCTTGGAAATCCTGTATTCGATGCTGAATTTTTCTTTACTGCTTGCTTATCTATCCCCCTCTCTTTCTCCATCCCTGTCTCTCTCTATGGGATCATTTTTGTCTATTTCTATGAGCTACCACGGCTATAGGTCCTGATCTAACATGTTTTACAATGCCTTGCAAAAGTATTCACCCCCCTTGGCATTTTTCGTGTTTTGTTGCCTCACAACCTGGAATTAACATAGATTATTTGAGGATTTGCATCATTTAATTTACAGAACATGCC
Source organism: Discoglossus pictus (assembly GCA_027410445.1). Taxonomy (NCBI): domain Eukaryota; kingdom Metazoa; phylum Chordata; class Amphibia; order Anura; family Alytidae; genus Discoglossus; species Discoglossus pictus. Next base: position 358,144,135 of record CM050163.1, on the reverse strand, counting down.
CACATCTTTGAAGATGTTTTTTTTTTTAAATATTATTGTGAAGCAAACAAAAAATAGGACAAAATAACAGAAAAAGTCAATGTGCATAACTATTCACCCCCCTAAAGTCAATACTTTGTAGAGCAACCTTTTGCGGCAATCACAGCTCCAAGTCGCTTTGGATAATCTCTATGAGCGTGCCACGTCTTACCACTCAGATTTTTGCCCATTCCTCCTTCAAGTTGGATGGTTTGCTCTTGTGAAGTCTGACCACAGATTTTCTATTGGATTGAGGTCTGGGCTTTGACTAGGCCATTCCAACACATTTACATGTTTCCCCTTAAACCACTCAAGTGTTGCTTTAGCAGTGTGTTTGGGGTCATTGTCCTGCTGGAAGGTGAACCTCCGTCCTAGCCTCAAATCACGCACAGAATGGTACAGGTTTTGCTCAAGAATATCCTTGTATTTAGCAGCATCCATCTTTCCCTCAACTCTGACCAGTTTCCCAGTCCTGGTAGCTAAAAAACATCCCCACAGCATGATGCTGCCACCACCATGTTTCACTGTGGATGGTGTTCTTTGGGTGATGTGATGTGTTGGGTTTGCACCAGACATAGCGTTTCCTTTGATGGCCGAAAAGTAAAATTTTAGTCTCATCAGACCAGATCACCTTCCTCCATACATGTTGGGAGTCTCCCACATGCCTTTTTGCAAACTCAAAATGTGCCATTTTGTTTTTTGCTGAAAGTAATGGCTTTCTTCTGGCCACTCTGCTATAAAACCAAATTCTGTGGAGCATACAGCTTATTGTCGTCCTATGTACAGATACTCCAGTCTCTACTGTGGAACTCTGCAGCTCCTCCAGGGTTACCTCAGGTCTCTGTGCTGCCTCTCTGATTAATGTCCTCCTTGCCCGGTCCGTGAGTTTTTGTGGGCGGCCGTCTCTTGGCAGGTCTGCTGTTGTGCCATGTTTTTTCCATTTGGTTATGATAGATTTGATGGTGCTCCTGGGGATCATCAAAGATTAGGATATTTTTTTATAACCTAAACCTTACTTGTTTGGAGAGATCCTTGGTCTTCATGGCAGTGTTTGGTTAGTGGTGCCTCTTGCTTAGGTGTTGCAGCCGCTGGTGCCTTTTAAAAAAGGTGTGTATATGTAATGACAGATCACTTAAATTGCACACAAGTGGACATCATTTCACTAATTATGTGACTTCTGAAGGTAATTGGTTGCACCAGAGCTTTATATGGGCTTCATAACAAAAGGGGTGAATACATACGCACATGCCAATTTTTCTAAAAAATAGTTTTATGTATATATTTTTCTAATTTCACTTCCCCAACTTAGACTATTGTGCTCTGATCCATCACATAGAATTCAGATTAATAACACATTGAACTTAAGGCTGTAATGTAAAAACATAGGTAAAAAGTCAAGGGGGGTGAATACTTTTGCAAGGCACTGTTATATATATATATATATATATATATATATATATATATAATGATACTGGTACTAGAGGCAGGCCCAGGGGTGTGTGGGGGCCCAAAAAAATATTTTTGCACCAGGGCTTTCCATTAGCTAGCTCCACCACTAGTATAGACAGTTTTTAGTGCCATTTAAAATTAAACCAACTTGTTGTGGTGGTGACAGTGTCCCTTTAGCACAAATGTACCAAATAAAATAGAAGTTATAGCAGAAAAATACCTCTGACAGTGCAGCAATATTCAGTGATGCAACATTGCACTAGTGAGCAAATAAACAGTGGCCCAGGGTAGGTAACTGTAATGTTATGTCACATGAGAAAATCTCAATTAAATGGACATGAACTGCCTGCATTACTTGCATGCCTGTAATAGAAACAGGATATTTTACTTGCATGCAGAATTAGTGATGGAAAGATTTGAAAACTTCCAAGAAGTCCACAGAGTCTGATATCCATGTGTCTTTAACACTATGCTAAATTAACCAGCTTATAATACATGCATTGTAGCTCCAATACAAAGAAAATAGTCACAGTAATAGATAGCACTGTCCCTTTAGCTGCAGTCCTTTTAGTGCATCCCCCCAGAATTATTCTGGCTCCTACACCCCTGCTCTTGGGGACTGGGTAGTATCTACTATTAGACTAGAATCCTTCACTACAAAACCCTGTTGGATTAAATATCATTTGCAGTACTGAGCTGGGAGGGCAGAGTAGATGCTGTGCTTTATTTGTACACATACATGTACCCTACATTTCCACACACCTACTGTCATGCAATCTGTGAATCGGGTATGTCTATGTGGTTTCTGGTTTCTTTGCACTCCGGCATGTGTGTGTGGCAACCCTTCTGTGGCATGTTACAATTAGGAAAAAAAAAACACATATGATATCAACTAAAGAACATTTATACACTGGCAAAATTGCTCTTGTAATTGATTTACACATAGAATGTAGATAAAACATATGAGAATTACCACCCACTAAATAAAAAAAAATGATATATAAATTGAGAGGTTGACAGGGATAGAAAACGAGATAGATAGATAGATAGATAGACAGACAGATAGATAGATAGATAAAGAAAGAGATGATAGATAGATAGATAGATAGATAGATAGATAGATAGATAGATAGACAGATAAGGAGAGATATAATAGATAGATAGATAGATAGATAGATAGATAGATAGATAGATAAAGAAAGAGATGATAGATAGATAGATAGATAGATAGATAGATAGATAGATAGATAGACAGATAAGGAGAGATATAATAGATAGATAGATAGATAGATAGATAGATAGATAAAGAAAGAGATGATAGATAGATAGATAGATAGATAGATAGATAAGGAGAGATATGATAGATAGATAGATAGATAGATAGATAGATAGATAGATAGATAGATAGATAGATAAGGAGAGATATGATAGATAAATAGATAGATAGATAGATAAAGAGAGAAATGATAGATAGATAGATAGATAGATAGATAGATAGATAGATAGATAAAGAGAGAAATGATAGATAGATAGATAGATAGATAGATAGATAGATAGATATGATAAATAAATAGATAGATAGATAAAGAGAGAAATGATAGATAGATAGATAGATAGATAGATAGATAGATAGATAGATAGATAGATAGATAGATATGATAAATAGATAGATAGATAGATAGATAGATAGATAGATAGATAGATAGATAGATAGATAGATAGATAGATAGATAGATAGATAGATAGATAAAGAGAGAAATTATAGATAGATAGATAGATAGATAGATAGATATGATAAATAAATAGATAGATAGATAAAGAGAGAAATGATAGATAGATAGATAGATAGATAGATAGATAGATAGATAGATAGATATGATAAATAGATAGATAGATAGATAGATAGATAAAGAGAGAAATGATAGATAGTTTAGATAAATAGATAGATAGATAAATAGATAGATAGATAGATAGATAGATAGATAGATAGATAGATAGATAGATAGATACACACATATAGATAGATAGATAGATAGATAGATAGATAGATAGATAGATAGAGAGAGAAATTATAGATAGATAGATAGATAGATAGATAGATAAAGAGAGAAATGATAGATAGATAGATAGATAGATAGATAGATAGATAGATAGATGTGATAAATAAATAGATAAATAGATAGATAGATAGATAGATAGATAGATAGATAGATAGATAGATAGATAGACACATATATATATAGATAGATAGATATAAAGAGATATATAGATAGACATATAGATAGATAGATAGATAGATAGATAGATAGATATAAAGAGATATATAGATAGACATATAGATAGAGAGATAGATAGATAGATAGATAGATAGATAGATAGATAGATAGATAGATAGATAGCTATAAAGAGATATATAGATAGACATATAGATAGATAAAGATAGATAGATAGATAAAGATAGATAGATATCAAGAGATATATAGATAGAAATATAGATAGATAAAGATAGATAGATAGATAGATAGATAGATAGATAGATAGATAGATAGATAGATAGATAGATAGATATAAAGAGATATATAGATAGACATATAGATAGATAGATGTGTATAACTATTTCCTAAGGTCATGAGGGTAATGATAATGAATTAAGATGCCACTGCAGATGAAACACAGAACTGAGTCACACTACACCAGCCCCTGCTGCCCAGTCTCTGCCATGCAGAAGGCAATAGAGGAAGAAACTTACTTTCCCTGAGCTGCCAAGTCCCAGGATTTGGTTCTCCAGGATCTCCATGGCACAGCTATGTGTTGAATGCACAAATGTGCCCCTGAAGATCTGCTGCAAGGTTTCCATGTCTGTGAGGCAGGTGCCGGAGTACAGTACCAATACAGAATGACTGCAGCACAGTCCTAATGCTTTATAATAACCTCCTCCAGCACTGTCAGCATTGAACATGGTGGGCGGGGTCCTCTGCGCCAATCACAGCTCCTGTCACAGCCCTGGATGGCTTATCTCCTCACCTCCACCACCCTCCTGGGATCTTCCGTTATCCCTTATTATTGTATAGGGCTGTTTTCTAAAATAAGTTAAAATGACTCTAAAAACAGTACAAGATAGCAAGCCTTAAACAAATATTTAAGGATATACTCTAGTGATTCACATCCCCAGATTCCTGGGTTTTTGTATATTCTTTATTTTTCTTTAAAATCCCTACATCAGGGGTTAAATACCAGGCTAGTGGGTCCTTGGGTTTATTCAGGAGGCATTATGGTTGTAAGTGCAATATTCTCTACATGCCTAACTGCAGATCTTTATTTTTTTTATTACATATTACTTATAACTGGTTTAATTCACATTAATCAAAATTCTTATACAAAATTCACTACGTCTGACAGGAAAAGTGACTTTCCAAGACCATCAATCAATACATATCCGGGTTTTTTTGTTGTTAAAATGTATGTATTAGGAGTACATTTTCTTTTTCTTTACATTTTTTTTGTGGCAATCAAAATTATTTAACCACTGAATATATCAAAACCTCTTAGTGACCTTTTCTTTGATGCATAGCGTGTTACATCATTCTAATAACCACATGACTACAGCTTATAAATATAACCAGACTAGCGACTTGCCCGTCAAAAATTACGGCAATAAAATTTGAAGCCTGGTAATGCTGTTTGCCACGCAATGCCTGCGGCGCTCACCGTGTGCTTGCCAATGAGTGCCTTTGGTGCTCATTGCCAGCCATTTTCAAATTCTTGTGGGCCTCCCTCTAACTTGTGGTCCTCGGATGAGAGCCTTCGACGCTCATCACAGGCCTAGCTTTGGCCTTTGGCACTCATTGCTAGCATCTCCCACCGTCTACTTTACGGGCCTCACAATGAGGGCCTTCGGAGCTGATTGCGAGCCTCTCCGCACTCTCTGATCCCTGTGTCTGTTTCCCCCCTCTCCCTTCCATGTGTTTGTTTCCTCCTCTCTCCCTCTCCCTGCCCTGTTTTTCCCCCTTATTTCCCACCCCTGTGTTTCTTTTCCCTCCCTCTCACTCCTGTGTCTCTTTTTACCCTGTCCGCTCTCTCCCTCCCCTGTGTTTTTCTCCTTTCTCTCCCTGCTCAAGTCTTTCGGCCTTAAGCCTCGTTTTGAGCCTTTTTAAAAAACATTTACATGTTTACGGCCGCCATTTTTTTCCTCGCATAGCCGATTTCCGATCTCCTGAGCGCGAGGCACGCAACACTTTGAAAAAATATACGACTTTAATGGTCGCCATTTTTTCAAAGTCTTGCAGGCCTCGCAAAGAGCGGCGCTCATCGTGGGTCTGGCAATGAGCGCCTTCAGTGATCATTGCCAGCCTTTTTCAGACGCTCATTGCAGCCCCTTCATTGCGCATGCAGCCCCGCTCATTGCGCAGGCACAAGCCTGTAACTTTTAATATTGCGTGACCAACATTTGTAACTACGACAACTATTATATGTGATACTGATTGTGACTCCCTGGCTTACAGAAGGGGTTAATAGATGCCAAGGAGTCCATAGCTTATAGGGGTTAATGTTAGGTAGCAGGGGGTCTCGATTGGGACCCCATGCAGTATGGGGGTTAATTGTAGGATTTTAAGGATCCCTCCCATTATGGTTCCCTCTTGCAGGAGTTGGGTATTGAGGGGCCAGGGTAGTTGGGCAGAGACTGTGTCCTGTCTCTTTAAGTGCTGCTGCTGCACACAGCAAAGGCTTTTCAAGCCTTTACGAGTGGTCTTTAGTACCCGTAAGTATTTCTTCAGTTTTGGTGAGTTAGGGGAGTGCTCTAGCTTGCGAGTGAGGGGCAGATTTTGATTAGCACAGGGTTTGGGTGTCAGAGCGGTGAAGTTCCCTCGTAGCAGTGATCCGGAGCACTTTGCTCGTAATGTTTTAGGGGAGAGGAATTAACATAGCTAGGCCGGGTTTACTTTGTAGTTAGGGCACTAGTAAGCGCTTTTTCAGGGATTTGTATAGGGCCCATATTTTGGTGGCAGATTGCACTGCTTTAGGCCATTTGCTTGTAACTTCATAGTAGATATTTATACTTTGTTACAAATTATTTGTGACCTCAAAGCTAGGTCTTAAAGCACTAAATTAAACTGGTTATTTTCAAGTCTTTCATATTTTGTAACAAATAATAATTAACTCAGTCCATAAATATTGATTATTAAGTTAAATGATAAATATTCTGTGGGACTCAGAAACTCATTCAGATAACTAGTTTAATATTGTGTTGCAACTTATATGTGACTTAAACACTGCTTTCCAGAACACTGAGTGAAGCTGGTTCTTTTTAGTTCTTTTTACTTTGGATACATAGAGCATACACTTGCAAATATCTCAGAGGTCAGCTAAGTCCTTGTGTGTTCAATAGGACTTACAATTTTGGTGGCAGGGTGAACTGCTATAGGTCACTTTCTTGTAACTTCAGAGTTAATCCTTATACTTTGTTGCAACTAATTTGTGACTTCAAAGCTCATTCTTACAACACTAAGAAAAGCTGTTTTTTTCAAATCTCTCTTATTTTGCAGGTATGAAATTCATACCTCCTCATATCTTAGGATCCTATGCTAATCACTGAAAAAGCATGCTCTAACTGAAGAGTAAACCCTACCTAGCTATTGCTCATGGTCCCCTAAAACATTGCGTACTAACTGCTACCGGTCACTGCTACAAGTGAACTTCACAGCTGAAAAGCAAGGCATAAATCTCCAGTGAGTTTGCCCTGACAATACATTACTCTGTGACACTCTGGCACCCAAACCCTATGCTAATCCAAAATTTCCCCTCACTCGCAAACTACAGCACTCCCTAATTTAAAAAAATTGAAGAAATACGTAATGATACCAAAGACCATTTATAAAGGCTTGAAAAGCCTTTGCTCTTTGCCACACTTGCTCCTACAATTATCCCCCCCCCTGCCACCTATTAACCCCCCATATTAACCCTCCCAATCGGGACTCCCAGCCACCTATTAACCCCTACCCGCAGCGCGAGTCCTTAAAGGGGTGGGGGTTAATGTTTAGTGCCGATGGGGACTCCCTGGCTTATGGGGGGTTAAGAGGTGACAGGGAAACCCCATGGTTATGTAGATGGGGTGATCCGGCAGTGAACTGTGATAGGGGATGCCCAGGGATTTAAGTGGAACTAATACCCAGGGTATGACATTAGAGCTCTCTATTGGCTCCTAGTGCCGTTTCTCATCCAGAAAGCTTGGTTTGGGTGCCTCCCACACTGAAATCTCTTACTGAGAATGCAAAGATTTATGTATGTGAGCTGAGTGCCCTAATGTTAAAGCTTAGCATAGGGTTCTAACTTAGTGGAAAAAAAGCTCATGCAGCCTTTTTTTACTGCATTCCCCTAAGTTAGAGCACCAGATTAACATAGAGCCTGATGCCACCTAACATTAACACCAACCCTCAGCGCCAGTCCGTAAAGGATCCGCAGCATTTAAAGGGTTAACCCCACCATGGGTGTACTACAAGTACCCCCGGCAGCACCAAAAGTTAACCCCCCCCCCCCCCCATGCTGCGGCATTATGATTGGGACCCATGTAGAGCCTTAATTATTCAGCTTTGCCTCTGGTTGTCACAATTGGGACCCCCGCTGCATGTACAAATTTAAATTTCCCACCCTGTGTGTCCTTAAAGGACCCATGCTACTACTAATGGCAGGATGCATAGGAGCGTTCTGATTGGCTGAAATAGATGTCAATCATATTCATCCAAGAAGAATGGGTTACACACTGTAATCGGGTGCTCCGTTAGTTTAAATGTTTTTTTTGGTTTTTTAGAGCGTGTTTTTTTTTCCCGGAAGAGGACTGGACACTCTTATCAACGTGAATAGCCTCACTAGTCCAGGGTGGCATTGCATGATCAGCAACCATCACTGGGGGGGTCATTTGGGTCAGGTCAGTGGCAATTTAAACTCTTTCTTTTTTACAGGTGGTATTTCTTTTTTATTTTAGTAGTGTGTTTTCTTTTTATGTACTATTTTTTATTTTCAATATAATGTGTTTTTATTTTCATTAAGTGTTTTTATTTTCAGTAAGTGTTTTTTTATTTTTGGTAATGTAGTTTTTTTTATTTTTGTAAGTAGTGGGGTGTTTTTATTTTTTGCAAGTAGTGGGTTAATTTTATTGGATTAGGTGGTTAGTTATTTAATTAGTGTGGTTAATTATTTAATTAGGGGGTATTTATTTTGTTAATTAGTAGTTAATTAGTTAATAGGTAGTTAATTAGTAGTTAATTAGTAGAATTGGTACTTAATTAGGGGGATAGGGAGTTTTAGTAGGGGTAATAGATAGTTTATTAGGGGTGATAGGTCATTTAATTAGGGGTATAGGAAGTTTTATTGTGGGGATAGATAGTTTAATTAGAAGGTGGTTAATTAATTAGAGGGTGTTAGTAGTTAATTAAGGAGGGGTTACATAATTTAATTAGTGGGGGTAAATTAGTTAATAGAGGGATCCATTAGGTAGTGAGGGGGTTAAATAGGTATAGATAGCGATAATTAGGTATAGATAGGATTAACTAGGTATAGAAAGGGTTAATTAGGCATTGGGAGAGATAATTAGATAGTGAGAGGTTAATGCGGTAGAGGGGGGTTAATAAGGTAGAGGTGGACCCTCATGGCACCTATAGTGTTAATGTTAAGGTTAATTATTTTCCCATAAGGGTCTTTATAGACCCTTATGGGACTTATGGGGTTAATTAGGGGGTCATGGGGTTCTGTAAAGACCCCCCTGAGTGATAAGGGATAGTTTTAGGTGAAGGGGTTAAAATTAATAGTAGTAGAACATGTGAGGTGGGAAATTCTAATTTGGATGAGGGTTAATAGTTGGGGCTATGCAGGGGTCCCCGTAGCATGGGGGTTAACCATTTACATGTCACAGGTGGGGGTTAATGTTAGTTACCGATGGGGATTCCCTGTCTTATGGGGGGTTAAAAGGTGGCAGCGGGACCCCATGGTTATGTAGATGGGGTGAACAGCCCCTAAATTAGAGCACAGATTAACATTGGGCTCTAAGTGACTAAAAAGAGCACTATTCTATTAGAGCAACGTAACTTACTTGCTTCTGTCTCTAAATTTCTAGACATATTCTATTATCTCTAACAACAAACTTAAATCTATCATCCTCCATACGTAAGTCATGCCTTCATAAGTAATATTTCAGGGGCCATGATTATATGAGCTGGCAATATTTAACCAAGCCCCGAAATGCACTTCTTAGATACAGCCAATAGAAAACTAAACCATCATCATGATGTCAGTAAATATTAGAATATAGACATAATCTGCAATCGGAGACTAAGCATTAATGAAAGCCAATAGACTCTTACAAAATATTTATGGTTCAAGTTAATCATTAAGATACTTGGATAAGGCACTCGGGTTCAATATCACATCAGTATGTTATACCTAGAAGCTGTCATGTGGATATTAGAATGTTGTAGGATTCTAATATCAATAAACAGAGCCCTCAATTCATGTGCAATGTGATAAAAAATATTCTGATTTGTACTTAACCCCTGTACAGTGCTGTGGAATATGTTGGCGCATTACAAATAAAGGCTAATAATAATAATAATGCTTTGAAGAAGTTTTGATAAGTAATTTCAATTGCCACAAAAAAATGTATAAGAAAAATAAATTATACTCCTAATACATATATTTTAACAAAAGAAAATCCCGGATGTATATTGATTGTTAGTGCATAGCTGAAAAGTCACCTTACCTGTCAGAAGTAGTGAATTTTGTAAAAGAATTTTGGTTAATATGAATTAAACCAGCTATAAGTAAAATGTAATAAAATCAAAAGATCTATTAGAAAATCTGCACTTGCAACCCTGTTGGATCCTGAGACCATTAGAGCAAACCTATTTAGGTATTGTTCATTCTCAAATGATCACCTTTGACTCTTTTTGTTTCGTTTTTCTCACCTTAAGTGTGCTACGGGAATAAGACATGGACTACTTGCTCACTTAGAGATTAGAGCAGCACCTCACTGACGAGGCCCAGAGAGGCCGAAACGCTCATATAGGGATTGCTGTTTAATTAAACTGAAACAATCTGAATCAGTTAAACAGTCATTCAAAGTCATTCAAAGAGCATTTCTTTCATCACAAATCAATTCATACCATAAAGATAAATTCTATCCTATATGTGAATACATTGGCCCAAATACCACACACTAACTTCATATTTCTGTTTATGAGCTGTCATAGAAGTATTTAGGTTAGGTGCTGCCCTAGGTTATTAAGATTTGTGCACATCCCACACCAATCTTGCTGCTCCCATTTTCCTCTTTATATATCTCAAATCATACATTTATGTGTATATATATATATATATTTATATATATATATATATATATATATATATATAGATACACAATATATTTTCGTGTATAAGATGGTATTTTTTACCAATTCTTTTAAGTCTAAATTAGGGGGTCGTCTTATAAACAGAATGTTGCAATTACATACCCTGGTCTGGTACTATAATGCTGCATCTGGCCACTAGATTTAAGGCAGGAGAAACGACACACATTTGGAAATGCATTGGTTCCAATTAGATTGCATTACACTGCAAGGGCACTTTCTGTCATGATTTTTCTGATTTCCATTCCAGCTCAATATCCTTGTTATCACTTCACTTATTAATCAGTCGTGATGTGCAATTGCATTTTTCAGGTTTACACAGGGATCACAAAGATATTGAGCTGGAATGGAAATTAGCTAAAATCATGACAGAAAGTGCCCTTAAATATATGTGTAGCACAATAAAAAGTTATAAAATACAACATTTCTATGCATACTTGCAGTATAATGCAATCTAATTGCATTTCCAATACGTCTTTTCTCCTGCCTTAAAACAGCGCAATCTAGTGGCCAGATGCAGCATTACAGTGTGATCCCTGTGTTAAACTTACACATCGCGAATGAGCTGTACAGCTTGTTTGTGGCATATGTGGCATATGTGTGCTGCTTGTGTGCATATAAATGTGTATTTTATAGGTTTTAACTGTACACATATATTTATGGCACTTTCTGTCATGATTTTCACTGATTTCCATTCCAGCTCAATATCTTTGTGATCCCTGTGTAAGCCGGAAAAATGCAATTGCACACGCGACTGAGTAATAAGTAATGTGATCACAAGGAAATTGAGCTTGAATGTCAGTGAAAATCATGACAGACAGTGCCCTTAAATATATGTGTAACACAGTAAAAACGTATAAAATACACATTTGCATATTTATTTATTTCTGAATTTTGGGCTTTAAAAATAGGGGTCATCTTATATATGGGGGCATCTTATAGATGGAAAAATACAGCATATATATATATATATATAGAGTATCTCTGCCAAGAAATCCATATAGATAGTTACAAGGGGTAACACAGACAGAACCTGCTTCCCCTCAGAAAATGTGCTGCCCTAAACAACTAGAAATCAAGATAAATATCCAAACATTTTCCATCTTTAATGTGACCATGCAACCAACAAAATTCTTGAAAAAAACAAAGATAATTATTCTAAAAAAATCATAAAATGTAAAAACCTACAAATCCTGTTACAACTCAGATTTGAGGGGCCACGTGCAGCTCAATTGTCTCCTAGGTTGTGCATTTGTGTGCAATCTCAGCACCCAGCAATTCAATCCAAATCAGAACATCATTCCTGAAGTGGCAGTGATAATTAGATCCCTTTTGTTAGAATATAAGAAGAACACATGCACCGTTGCTTAGTGCAAAGGGGAGTGAGACTTTATTCTTGCTTGCATTGAAATATATCACAAAATAAACCATCCCCCCAGGTTTTGCTCTGCTGTAAGGAATGGTGGGTATTATCTATCTAGTGAGCTTATCAACTTTTACGAGTATCTGAGGCCAGAGAGAGGGTATGCCTGGCTGCTCTCAGGGGTCATATATACATATAAATTCTAGTAGAAACGAAACCCTGTGTTGTCCCACTAACAATCATGGCAGAAACTGTATCTCCGCTACTTACAGGCAAGATAACATTATTACAGTGCATATAGCATGATATAGTAAACCCAACATTAATTATTGTGGCCCACACTGCACTACACACAAAAACCATCATTTCACAGTCCCCACAACAAGTTTCGTGTCCATTTTAATAGTATTTCTGGTTAATGCATTAACCACACCCCCCAGAAAGAACCAACATTGCAATAGGTCATAAACTATCCTTTGTCCCATAAGTGACTGAAGTAACTTTTCCCCCTCCTTTCCCTCCCTTGTGTCTCCTTTCCCACCTTCGCTCCCTGCCTTGTGCTTTTTTCCACCCTTGTCCCTCTCCTGTACCTCCTTTCCCCCCTCTCCTTTTCCCTCCCCTGTGTCACCTTTCTCCCCATCTTCCTCCCCTCTCCTTTGCCTCTCTCCGCTTCCTGTTTCTTCTTTTCCCCTGTCCCTTCCCCTCCCCGTGTCCCCTTTCTGCCTCTCCCCCCCTTGTGTCTCTGTTCCCCCTCCTCTCGCTCCCTTGTCTCCGTTCCACCTTCTCTCCCTCCCTTGTCTCCGTCCCCCCTCCTCTCCCTCCCTTGTGTCTCCATTCCCCCTCCCTCCCTTGTGTCTTCTGCTTCCCCCCTTCTCTCCCTTCCCTGTGTCTCTTAGCTGGATGCAACCCTGCCAGCAGCGCCGCACTCACCATCTTCTCCATCTCTTCGGCTCCCTTCCTTCAGCCTTTCTGGATCAAGCCCCACATTGAGCAAATCCCGGCTTGATGCAGAAAGTAGTTCCGGACGAAGGTCGGGAGCCACAGAGGAGGAGACGACGGTGAGTATGGGCCACAAGCTACTGGCAGGGTTTGGAACCAGGTATGGGCCACAAGCTACTGGCAGGGTTTCCAGGTAAGCAGAAAAGTTCTGGGCGCTGGGACGGGCAGCGGGGGAGATGAGAGAGAGGCAGAGGGGGAGATGAGAGAGGCAGAGGGGGATGAGAGAGGCCTAAGACCCGCAGGCCTCGTGGTTGCGGCCCCTAACAGTGGCAGGGGAGGAGATAAGAGAGTGGCAGCCTAAGTCCCTCGGGCTCGCAGTCGACAGCTTGCCTCGCTCTGAGAGGCTTGCAAAGCGAGACCAACATCGTAAACGCTGTGAACAGCCACGCAGATCCATAACTATATATGTGATTAGAATACCCTAGTGCCTGCTTCTAGCGCAAGTTCATTATTTAAACTTTATACAATGACCCAAGTCATCCTATTGGATCAAACAATTACTTGTTTAATAAATACATTTGATGGTGGGCCATATTATTATATTTTTTTATGGCAAGCATATGTTACACAAACACATATCATAATCACTTGTATGACACATAAAAGTAATAACAAAACTTATAGGACCATTGCACAATGAAAGCAGAAACTATTTGAAAAAAATTAGTCTAACTAAAAGTATAAGAAATCAGAAAATAGTCATACAACTAGTTTTAAATTAGAAAAAAATAAATGTTGATGCTCCTGCTGGTCCCTGAGGAAATCCATGATACATAGGTACAAGTTGTGCGTGTGAGAGGGGCATTCACAGTTCTGGAGAGATATGGTTGCATTCCCCGAAGCAAGATGTCTACTTCTGAGCCACTGAGTGGGAAGGGGCGCAATGTCAATTTCAATCTTCTCCAATAAAAAAAAAGCTTTCTGTTCTTTCTTTCCTCAGTCCTCCCTCTACTGAAAAAAACATCCTCATGATCCAGCTCTCATTAAGTGATGTAACAATAAAAAATGGATTACTATATTCAAACAGAGACTTTTTTCTCAAAATATGTTTATATCTATGACTTACACATCCTTGACAACAAGTGTCTTTGTCTCTTAAACTGTAATGGGCCCTTAATGACAAAACTGAATGCCAGACACACACAGATGCAGATACAAACACAGAGACATACACACACACATAAATAGGTACACACAGAGGTACAGAGACACACATAGAGGTACACTGATACACACATATAGAGATACAGACACACACATACATACTTACGTAGAGATGCAGACACAAACATAGACAAACTCATAGAGGTACTCTGACACACACACATACAGTGATATATAGACACACACACACATACAGGTACACTGACACACACATATATATATATATATATATATATATAGACACACATACTTACACACACATAGAGGTACACTGACACATGCATACAAAGAGACACACACAGACACATACAGATACACACACATAGAGACACACAGACATACACACACATAGAGGTACAGACAGATACATACAAACACATAGTGATACATACACACATATACTGTTAAGATTCCAAAAAAGGGGGTCTATTTAGCTACAGACAATCCCTCCCTTTGGCCATAGGAATTCCCCTCTAAATAGGCAATCTTCATTGAAAGAATGGGCTGCACGGTATCCGGCTAACGGATCAGGAACATGTACATGTGCTTTAGCTCAGAAAAATAATAAAAGCCTTGCGGTTAAATGAAACACACCATCTTCTATGCGTTCCAAGTAACAACAACCAACTTTATTTTTTACAGCAATCTCTATATTCAAACAAGATTATAAGTAGGAGTCAACATGGATTTATGAGGGATAGGTCATGTCAAACAAATCAAATTAGTTTCTATGAGGAGGTTAGTAGGAACCTCAGGGTTCAGTATTAGGTCCTCTCCTTTTTAACATATTTATTATTGACTTAGGGTTGGGACTGTAAAGTAGTGTCTCAATTTTCACTGATGACACAAAGTTGTGCAAGGTAATTAAATCAGATAATGATGTGCTTTGCCTTCAAATGGATTTACATAAAATTGAGGAATGGGCATCTAAATGTCAGATGAGATTTAATACAAATAAATGTAAAGTTATGCATCTGGAAAGGAAAAATAGCCATGAAATTTATAATTTTAATGGAGCAAATATAGGGGTATCACATATTGAAAGGGATTTGGGCGTACTTGTGGATAACCACCTAGGTAACAGTGATCAAAGCCAAGCAGCAGCTGCAAAGGCAAAGATATTAGCATGTATTAGGAAGGGAATAGAAGCAAGGGAAGCAAATATAATTCTGCCACTAGTACGCCCTCATTTGGAATATGGAGTACTATTTTGGTCACCACTTCATAAAAAGGACATTTTAGAGCTGGAAAAGGTATAGAGGAGGGCAACAAAACTAATTTGGGGAATAGAGGGTCTAAGTTATGAAGAAAGACTAACCAAATTAAGCTTATTTTCTCTATCGTCTAAGAGGAGATATGATTACATTATATAAATACATCCAGGTTTTTTTTTCTGTTTGCCTTTCTCTGGATTAATTAATAATAAATAAATAAAAATAGTTGATTAATATCAATTATCAACTTATTAATTAATAACTAACCGCATATTGCAGATCAGAGGAGATCTTAAAAGGTTGAACTTGATGGACTGATAGTCTTTTTTCAACCTTAATTACTATGGGCCTCATTCAATTGCAATTTGGCCAATTGAATAGGGCTCTAAATAAGCACATAGCATATTTTTTTTAAAGAAGTTAGTAAGCATCTATCCAAAAGCAAGGTCTTCACTAACTAAAAACTTCTTTAAAAAAAATATGCTATGTGCTTATTTTGAGCCCTATTCCATTGGCCAAGTTGCAATTGAATGAGGGCCTATGTAACTATGTAACTATGTAACTAAGTAATTCCAAGGGGGAAGGTACTGGTCGGATCTGGAAGCCGGCACCTAATATTGTGGCCTGGTCTAAAGGCTGCAATCCTCTAGGTTGCATCTGGATCAGCATATCACATGCCCCTCTCTCTGGAACCACGGCCTGGGCATAGCACTCACCTCCTTTTGAGTCCATGGTCCCAGTGTTCCCTGGCAGGACCTCACTGCTCTTGTCCAGACTTCTCCTTGGGACATCAATTTGACAGACATTCTCTGTCTTCCCCACTGCCTTATCTTTAACAATGGTGTCCCCACAAACTGGATAGGGTTGTGCCCCCTTGGTCTTCCACGCTCCCAGGTCGTCTTGCTGAGCCTGTGCCTGGAACTGTGGCAGTCTCTCTGACATTGGCTATCAGCTGAAACCACTTCAATGGTTCACAGTCCATTCCCATGCCCTCCATCTGGCCTGCTATTCCTGTCTGAGACTCTGACTCCACTGCTTTTGAGATGTACCCATGCCCTCCTCATCTATCCCAGTCATAGCAAAAATTAACTGGGCCTGACCCATTTGTACCTCCATATTGGTATAGTCCTGGTCAGAGTCCATAATATCCTCTCCCCAGACCCCTTGAGCATAATTACCGTACTCTTGTACATACCGCCTGGTTGGTAGGGGTCTGGTCACCATTCCTCTTCATCCCTGTCCGCCTGACTGGGTTTCTCAAATCTGGATGGCCAAAACACCTCCATGGATGCCTCATCCAGCAATTCAACAAACTCAGCCTCCAGCTGCAGCTCTTCCTGAATCAGGGGTTCTAGCAAAGTAGACTCCGGGGACCATGGTTCTAGTCCCAGACTTTGACAGAGTTTAAAAAACAAGTTATTCTGCCTGCTTACAGTCCCCATGCCACTTTGAGGATCACCATACACAATCTCCCAGAGCCCATCTATTAGCTCCAATCGAAAATAGGGATCCTCTCCAAGGGCACCAACAGGCTCTATACTGGCATGATACTGTTTCTCCAAGTAAATCTCTTTCCATATCAATTCCTCCAGCCACCCTGACAGCTCATGGCCCTGCCACAATCCCAGGAACTCCATCCATTGCGTTAGAAGGTCCATTCCACTTGCTACCGGTTCTTGCACCGAGCGCCCACCACTACCACCAGTTTGTGAAGATCCCAAAAAGGGGGTCTATTTAGCTACAGACAATCCTAGCCTTTAGCCACAAGAATTCCCCTCTAAGTAGGCAATATTTGTTGAAGTAATGGGCTGCCCTGTATCTGGCTAACAGACCAGGAACATGTACATGTGCTTTAGCTCAGAAAAATAATAAAAGCCTTCCTGTTAAATGAAACATACCATCCCCTACGCGTTCCAAGTAACAACAAACAACTCTATTTTTTACAGAAATCTCTATATCAAATTTTTTCATGTGGATGAGAGGACCTGTCCAAAATTCCCACCCCGATCTGGATCATCCAGTAAGGGAACGGCAGTTCGGGGGGGGGGGGGTGACAGACTTGGTGATTAGAGCCGATCAGTGGCAGATGTATACTGGGGCATGGCTTGGGGGGGTGGACCACTGAGCCTCACCCACAGAGAATCAGAGCGGCAAACTGCACAAAGGCCCTGTAATTACCCCAACTTCCTGCAGCGACATCCTGTGGGCAAGAATTGGAATTACGTGTCCTTTTCTACAAATATCCTTTAAAACATGACAGTATTTTAGTTCAAACCAATCTTCACATATATACACATAGAGCTACACTGAAACACACACATAGAGGTACAGACACACACATACACACATGCACACAGCTACACTGACACAAACACACATAGAGGTACAGACACACACATACATATGCACGCATAGAGATACACTGATACACACATAGATATACACACACACTCAGACACACACTGACATACATACATAGAGGAACAGACAAACAGAGACACACACTAACATACACAGACACACACTGACATATGGGTGGGGATAGGACTCTTTTTTTGCTTTTCACTGAGGATCGCCTGTAGGCACCTGCCTGTGTTGTCTATTCATAGATCTGGCCATGTGGAAGCTCCAGTAAATTGCCAGGGGATCACTTATGCACAGCCTTCTTTAGGTCATTCCACAGGTTTTCTGTGGGACTGAGGTCTGGGCTCTGACTCATTCATTCCAGGACTTTGAACTTCCTTTTCCAAAGCTGTTCCTTGGTGGTTGACTTGGATATGTGCTTTGAGGCATAGTCTTGTGGAAGGTGGAATTCATTTTCAGCTTTCTGACAGAAGTTAGATGGGTATATGCCAAAACACCTTGATATTTGGAGCTAATCACTATCTGATCTATCTCCATTAGAGCCCCTGTCCCAGCTGAAGATGAGCAGCCTCAAAGCATGACACTGCCACCACCACACTTCACAGCATGCATGGTGGTCTTTGGATGATGAGCAGTGTTGATTTTGAGCCAAATATATATTTTAGAATTAATACAGAGAAGTTCAACTTTTGTCTCATCAGACAATAAGACATTTTCCACATAGTATAAGATGATTAAATGCATTTTTTTGCAAAATTTAGATGGATTTGAATGTTCTTTTTTTCTGAGAATTGGCTTCAGTCTTGCCACTCTACCTCAGCCTAGACATCTGCAAAATATGGAAGATTGTTGTAACATGTAAGAACGGACCAGTACCTGCCAGAACTTTCTAACGCACCTTTAAGGTTGCTGTTGATGTTTTGGTAGCTTCTGTGATATGTTTTCTCATTGTGCTTTCATTAACCTTGGAGGGTCATCCTGATCTTGACGATGTCCCTGAGCTGCCACATTATCTCAACATATTGATGATAGTCTTCACGGTGCTCCTTGGTACATCCAATACCTTTGATATTCTTTTACACCTCTCCTAATTGGTACCTTTCAACAATACAATCCTGTAGATGATTTGTCAGCCCATTATGGACAATGGCTATCCCAGTAGGATGAAATCTCAAATATTAAAAAAGAGTATTATACACTCATGTAAGCAGAGGGTTTTTTGGCATTTTGATTTCAATTATTTTTTTAGAATGATCTATTTGCTTTTCTCTTGAATTTTGTTGGTTATTAAGCCACATAAAGACAGAAATATCCCTAACATCATAGAAAACTGCAATTTCAATAAGGGCGTGTAGACATTTTACTTTTGCATAAAAGATAGGCCATTAAAAGTATTACAACAGAACAGAAACAAATTTATAGATGCCCATGATTTAATAATGTTATTCTCTAAATTGACCCCCTTTCAAGAGTTTAAGTCCTTGTTTACTGTAAATATGTAAGACACATTAATGTTTTGTTGTTATAGTAGTAAAACAAATAAAATATACAACAACAGTTAATCTCAGGGATCCACTTTTTGGTCTATAAGCCGTATAGGGCAGCGTATTCTTACAGATGATGAGGGGCAGCAATATTGCAGCAGCACCAAGGCTGTGTGGGAGCATGTCAATGCTAATTGGGATAAATTCATCATTCATTACTAGACATAACCAACAGGAAAACATTATAAAACATAGCAGACATTCATTTCTATCTATATGTGTGTTGAGGATAAAAAACATGTATTAAACAAGGGTCTCCCAGCAGGCCTAGATTACGCATTAGGCTGACTAGGCAGCTGCTTGACTCAGAATCTTCCTATAGTCAAAAAACGAGTACAAGAACCTTTTGTTCAGCTACCGGCACCTCTCTTCTCAGACCTTGAGGCTCATATCACAAAAGCAGCCTGGCTACATGAATTTCAAGGTAAATAGAAATTGCAAGATTTCTCCTACCAATTTTAAATTATTTAATAAATACATTGCATAATTATTTTTGCTATATTTATATGTCTGTATATGGAAATTGTGAATGCAGGGAACCATGTTATGTGAGTTCTTGTATATTTCATATGTAAATATTACATGTACTGATCACCCTCAAAATTATTTAATAAACAGCATAATTTATTGTTTCTTTGTGTATGTGATCATTATTCTACTAATTGTTACTGTGTGTATGTAATTGTGTATGGGTAAACATTACTATGTCATGTGTGTGGATTATGTGTGTATGTATGTATATATGTGTGAATGTTTGTGTGTAAATATATGTGTGTGTCTGTGTATGTGTGTATGTATATGTGTGCATTTGGTCAGTGTATATACATTGAGTACTAATTTATATAGTATGTACACAAACAGAAATTGTATGTGTTATATAAATATAACAAAATAAATATAAATATATAATCAAATGTTATCTGCATACATAAGTAGTAAATATAATATATTTGGGGCAGCATAGGTTAGTTTGACTAGGTGCTCCAGAATTGTAAATTAAACCCTGCTCACATAGCCATTAAAGCCAGGGGAGAGCTCAATATACATTCACAGGAAACGCAAAAATGGGTGTGTGCAAACATTGCGCATGTACTCGCAGGGGCTCCTCCACATCACTGCCTAGGGGCTCCAATAAGGTAGATCCAGCCCTGTCTCCCAGGTGTTGTTTCATCCTTCGTATCCCCAGCTCTGCCGCCTTCTCCTCCCCATTCCAGCTTGTCCTCACCTGAAAAGCTATTTGCCAGGCCACACTCAGAAGCTTAGTTAAATCCAAAGTTAAAGTGAAAAATAAAATAAAAAAACAGACTGTGAGACTTTATATTTTCTTAAATGGTATTTGGGCAAAAAAAGAAGCATACATTTGTGAAAGTCATCTATCTGAACAGAGTGCTGCATTATATTTCTTCACTGTATACCACTGCCCAGGCTCTGAAGAAGAGGAGACGAATTGTAATAATAATACAAACCTATTAATTGCTTGGGAGGAGTTGTCAGGGAAAACAAAACTACATTTTCCCACCCTTACTGGTCACTCTGTTCAGGAGCACATGTGAGTTTACCACCTTACATCACCATGTCATCACCCACCATGGCATCTCAAATTAAACACCTAAAGAAGCAAGCTGGCTGCAGGATATGTTGCATTCAGTGACCCAGTTACATGGTCCAGTGGGTGATAGTGAGACTGGATGCCCAGTTAGACAATCAAGAGCACCAGACAGGCTTAGCCCTTCCCTGGCATTAAAAAGAAGAAGGTTGCTCCCCTGTAAGAAAAAGTATGAGGAAGCATGTCATGTCTCTTACTGCTGCTGCATCTTTGGCTGTTACACCCCCAGCATCAACATCTCTCCCTGGGCATTTAGCTTTGACCACTGGGCTGAGGTCACCATGCTCCCATCATTAGAAGGAGCTGCTGGAGCTGCTGCAGGACGAGGATCGGTTTCTGGCTGCACTGGATCATCTGAAGATACTGCTGTTAACCCCTTGGGAGCTGCACAGGGATCGCCTGACACTGGACATGAGGAGGAGGAAGATGGAAGCCCCCGGACCCCCCTGCAACTGATGAAGAGGAGGAAAGCTTAAGTGCTGTCGTTTAGGACCCCCGTCTAGGCAAGGTGAGAAGAAGGACTGCCACAGAGAGCACAGGAAGCCCTGGCAATCGCTGCCAGTTGGGATATGCCCAAGAAGATCTGGCCGTGTCGGGAGGACGGGGCACGCTGAAAGGGAGCCAGTGAGTTGATGCTGCTGGCAAGGAAGGTGCTAGGTACTGGAGAACGGCCCAATGGCTATACAGGGGCCCAGGCACAAGGAGGGACACAACTTTACTGCCTCAGGGCAGAGCATAAGGGCATCATAGACCCTATCCAGACAGACATATTCCTCATTTGGAATATAGAGTATAATTTTGGCCACCACTTTATAAAAAGGACATTTTAGAGCTGGAAAAGGTACAGAGGAGGGCAACAAAACTAATAAGGGGAATGGAGGGGATAAGTTATGAAGAAAGACTAACTAAATTAAACTTATTTTCTCTAGAAAAAAAAGCGTCTAAGAGGAGATATGATTACCTTATATAAATACATCCAGGGCCAGTATAAAGATTTGTCAAGGGAGTTTTTTGTGCCAAGAGGTTTTCAACTGACAAGGGGACATTCCTTGAGGTTAGAAGTAAAAAGATTCCACCTTAAAGAAAGAAAAGGGTTCTTCACAGTAAGGGTGGTTAATCTGTGGAATTCTCTACCAGAGGGGGTGGTGACAGCGGATTCGATAGATAACTTTAAAAGGGGACTGGATGTATTTCTGATTAAAAAGGGAATTCAGAGTTATCCTGGATAATTAGAGAGAGAGTATTGATCCAGGGATTAATCCGATCACCAGTATCTGGGGTCAGGAAGGAATCAGGAAGTCAGGAAAAAAGAAATCCCCTTTGAGACGAATGGCTGAGTTTAACTTGTTTTTTTTTTTCTGTTTGCCTTCCTCTGGATTAATAATTAAAATAAATAAATAAATAAATAATTAAATAGTTGATTAATAATTAATTAACAACTAATTAATTAATAACTAATCTGCATATTGCAGATATTGCAGATCAGAGGAGATCTTTAAAGGTTTAACTTGATGGACTTAAAGTCTTTTTTCAACCTTAATAACTATGTAACTATGTACCCCCCCCCCCCCCCCCCCTCCGGTTGGGCCTGGTGCGTATTTGTCAGTATTGTATTTCATTTGGATATACAGTATAAACGTTAGGGCCTTAAAATTTAGATACATGATTAGCCTTTATGCTATGCTATTTGTTAACATAGCGTTGCAGTTGTATTAGTTTAGCTACCCATGGCAATTAGTTGACTAGTGTTTCTTTAAAAAAATAAATGAATAAATAAATATATATATAATAAATAAATATATATTAGTTTGATCCCCTTCTATCAGATTAATATTCAGTCTTTTAGGGGTTCTTGAGTCTCCTTCTTCTTTCGACCTACTTGTTCGCTCTTCTCTGCAGGTTTCACTGCCAGGCATCTAACATCGGCTGTCGTGTGTGTTCGAGCTGAAGGTACCCAGGAGGAGTGGCATCACAGGACGCAAAACTCATGGTTTTCTTCCACGTAGAGAGGTTGAGATACTAGTTGTAGTAGAAGACACAGTCCGCTGCCTTCCGGTTCAAGGGAGGAGACATCATGCAGGACCCATGAGGTACGGCCTTCCCGTAGTGGTAAGCGTAGTCTGTTGACAAGGCATAGGCAGGAGAGTCATTCTATGGTAGAAAGGCAGCGAGAAGATCATGCACGTGACAGTGGCAGCCCACTGCCCTCTAATTCCTGAGGTAGGAGCCAGCATGACTCTAGGGAGCTCAATTTCCCAAAATCCAGGTCACCTAGGCAGGAGGGGCTCACAGTCTCGTTGCAAGGGCGGCGTGCCTCCAATACTAGAAAGAGGCCATGCTCAGTTTCAATTCAAATCTATTATATGTCAAGCGCATCTGGCATTATAAGAATTTTGTTTTCAATATTACAGAAGTTAACCATATCAAGGGGTAAATTTGAGACTATTCAGTTTTGATACATATATTAAATATATTGTAAATTAAATCAAACATACTATGTTAAGGATAGACAAATGAGATATTGTAACAGCCCTTGGGAACAGAATAATCTTTACAGTAAGATAATAAGAATATGTATTATGTTATTATATAAGGTTGATTATACATCTTATCATATCTTTCAGATAAAAATATTATCATCATGAAAGGCACTTGTAACTAATTTAACATCTCAGCTCTTAGTATCTCTGCATACCTAAATTACTTACTTATAGATAGTGACATCATCGGCACTCACAGAGGATACTGGCGTCTATAGGCGTCTATCAGCATCCATCGTGGATATAGAGCTTCCAGACTCCCAAACACATATGGCTACAGATATGATAAGTGCCTTTCTATATGCCTAGATATGTAGATCTATATTACTACCTGGCGGTATATTTTGATGCCTAATGTGTATTTTTCTAATTGCATGCTCATAACAGGGTTTACATTTAGGATTGCCACCAGACTTACAAGTTGGTTAGTACTCCGCCCTTACTCAACAGCATAGACCAAATACATGATATTATGCCTATATATATTAGGATGGTATTATTAAGCCTATTTAGGATTGTTATTTGATTTACACAAAGGCATCTTTTCTGTAGAGTAAATAACGTTATCTTGTCTATCTAAGAGGAAGCATTAATAATATAGTGACATATATATGTACACTGTTAGAAACATTTTAGATATCCCAATACCATAATACAAATTGTTTCAGCTATATATGGTCATTCTTGATACTATTAAGTTATAAGTACTGTGCTTTGTGTCAGCCACTTTGCTGCTATATTTGCACCTTCGCACTTTAGAGTAAGTAAGTTTTTATTGTTTAGGATAAGGGGTAATTGGTGGATCCCCAGTTCCAGGATTAGTGTATTTAGTTTATTTTTTATTTTTGGTGGAGATTATTTAGAAATAGTGTAAAGGAGTAAATGGTGGGCTCAATACTTAATTATAGTATTTTTCTTATCCGCTGGTGATTGTCTGCTAGAGTTATTTTAAATTATGTTTTTATAATGTGTATTGTTGATTTCATTGTCTCAATAAGCTGAAAGATTTTACTTACTTATTGGATCATTCATTATTGGCTTAATATAATAATGCATTCTACCTATATCTAGGAGATAATACTGGTATGGATATATAGGTATTCTTTATCTTCGGTTATTTTTTCAAATAGACTAACACTTTTCCTAACAGTTGGTACATGTGATAGTATAGAATTGTTATTTAAAGTTAATAAAATATTCATTCCCTACTTATATGATACCATCTCCCCACAGTGTACTGTCCTTTGCCTCTTGTATATACATGCTCAGTTTCACCCAAGAACTGGACAAGGTTAACTCCCTCTTGTAGGTGTGGGGATCTAGAGAAAATGTTGCAGTTGTACAGGCAGAACAGGGTGGGGAGGCATGTCTGTCTTCTTTCCAGACAATCGAGGAGAGAGGAAGTGAGAGACAGAGAGAGTAGGGGAGAGGGAGAGAGAGGGGAGACAGAGGAGAGAGAGAGAGAGAAGAGAGACAGAGGGGGAAAGAGAGACAGATGGAGAGAGAGAGAGGAAAGGGATAGAGAGGGTAAATAGAGAAAAAATAGAGATAGAAGGGGAGAGAGAGAGACAGAGGAAGAGACAGAAAGAGGAGAGAGGGGGAGATAGAGGGAGGGGAGAGAGTTAATAGAGGAGTGAGGGAGAGAGGAGGGAGAGAGAGGAGAGAGATACAGAAGGGGAAGGAAGGGGAGAGAGAGACAAAGAAAGTACAGGAGAGAGAGGGGAGAGAGGGAGGAAGGGGAGACAGAGGAGAGAGACAGAAGAAGGGAGAGAGAGATGAGAATCAGAGGGGGGAGAGAGAGGGACCGAAGAAGAGGAAAAGGGAAAGAGAGGGGAAAAGATAGCGAAATAGAGAAAGAAGGGAGAGAGAGAGGGAGAGGCAGAAAGAGGAGAGAGGGGGATAGAGGGAGAGAGAGAGGGGAGGCAGAGAGAGTTAAAATAGGAAGGAGCGAGAGAGGGAGAAAGAGACAGAATGGGAAGGGAGGAGAGAGAGAGAAGGAGGAAGAGAGAGGGGAGGGGAAAGAGCGAGAGAGGGGAGAGAGTTAATAGGGAAGGGAGGGATGGAGGGGGAGAGAGAATGAAGGGAGAGGTGAGAGAGGAGGAAGGGAGAGACAGTGAGAGAGAAAGAGAGGAGGAGGAAGAGGAGGGTGAGAGAGAGAATGGAGAGAGGGAGAGAGGATGGATAGAGAGAAGGAGAGAGAGAAAAGTGGACGTGTGTGAGAGAGAGAGGAGGAATAGAGAGGGAGATGGAGATAGAGGGGAAGAGAAAGGAGGGAGGGAGAGCAAAGGGATAGTGTGAGAGAGAGAAGCGTGAGTGGGAGAGACAGAGAAGGAGAGAGACACGAGAGAGATAGAAGGGGAAAGAAAGAGAGTGAAGGGAGGGAGAGAGAGAAGAAGGAAGTAAAGGAGAGAGAACAGGGGAGGCAGAGAGAGAAGAGGGAGTGAGAGAGAAGGAGAGAGAGAAGTATATATATATATATATATATATATATATATATAAAATAATATATATAATGTTTTCACCGGGGGAAAGGGGGTGGAAAACTCAGGGACAGCCCTGGGCGGCAAAAGCTCTAGCTACGCCACTGGTTATATGACATGTGAATATGATGTTGTCTGTAGATCACAATGGTTTGTATTTTTTATTTTTTTGCTATATAAGAAAGATGGGCCTGTATGTTGCTAGCTCTTTGGTGCTTGCCAGAATGTCATATTTTTATTATGATTATTTGATATTAAAATCAGTTGTAGTGATGTACTGATTTAGTATTTGATGCTAAAGCCATTCAGTTCTGTTGTTTTTTTGAGATTGTAGTACTAACTTCTGATGTTAAATGCACTCTGCCCTGCTCTTCATCATCATGTAGAGTAGTCAATATCAAATAGAAAATGTGTAAAGATGCCTTTCTTGGAAACTAGTTTCAATGTTTTAAGTTTTTTTTAATGCCACGGTGTTAGCTTCTACAGAACTCAGAATATTTGGCTATACCGAGTCTTAGCAGCAGCTGGCTGCACTGCATGGTTTATTGAGCTTATGGGGACAGGCCCTCAGATCCGAAGGGACCATAAATTGCAAGCTCATGCTAAAAGCTTACATATTATTTTCACTATAATATTACATTTCACAGTTTTCCGTTTGAGATTAGAATGTCTAAAGGACAGAAAACTTACTTTTTTGGTTGCAGCAAGTTTATTGCCACTTGCAGGGAGTTTGTGATTTTTGGTCCTTGCAGAATCTGAAGAGGCTAGCAAGTTCCACCTAAGTTGTGTGAAGATTAACTGAGTAATATAAAACTGAGAAATATGCATCAATTGTAAAAAAATTAAATGCTTTTTCACTTGTTTTTTAGTGTTCTGTTTCATGATTCATAAAGGTTAGAGAAAAGATCCCCTTTATAGGGCACACCTCTGAAATACCAATCTCAAGAGAGAATAGATATTAAAACATAACTTTTATTGTCATTGTAGTTAAAATATAATTGTCTTTAAAATATATGAACAGACACAGGAATGAAATATGAGTGGGGTCTTGGTAGTTTATAAAATAATTGGAAATAGCTTTTTCAGAACCTCTATGTATTTATAATGAGGCTTCTAAAGATGAATACTTCAATATAAAACATTTTTTATCCTTGAGCTATGTTGGATTATTGAGTTATTCAGATATAAATTGACCAAGTTTATTCTGAAATAAAGTGCTAGCGCTCTTGATGTGATTTTTAGTGTAATCACTTGTGCTTAAAATTAATAAAGTGCTAAGGGCTGGTATACGTTCTAGTATATAACCTATTTCTAACTATAATATATACCGTATTGGTCCGAATATAAGCTGCACCTTTTTTCCGATTTTTGAGCTTGCGAGTTACGTGTGCGGGTTATATTCGCGACCGTAAAATGACTACCGATTTGCGCAAGTGCGAGTTAAGGGTGTCGATTTTCGTGCTTGAGACTGCAGTATTGAATAGCGATTTCCGGTTTTAGTGATTCTAACATCCTGTAAGGCCTTTAACCTGCAAAAAAAGCTACAGTGCTGATTGGAAAGTCTGTTTCTTGCAATGGCTGATCACTTTGAAAGTCTTTTTCTCTCCAATTTTACAGGTGTGGCTTATATTTGAGTACTATCTTTTTTCTATTTTTTCCCCTTGAACTTTACAGGTGCGGCTTATATGCGGGTGCGGCTTATATTCGGACCAATACGGTATATAGTTAGTTGTGCAATTATAGTGGTATTGGAATAAATATTATTTGCCAACTCCTCTTAGCTTTATATTGTCACTTATATTGATGTATAATAAATTATAAGATAAATTATTAAGGTGCTATAGAGTATGTAGAGTAGGGATTCAAGAGTAGATTTCGCATTCAAAATATTTTTTTTTCGTTATTTTCTGCAATGTGTGTTATGCTACTGGCAGTCTATACACTGGTGATGAGACCTTTGTCAATGTAATACATTTTCTTGGCTGGACAAATTACTTTTATTGGAGACTTTGTGTACATATATTTTACCATGTTTATCACCACAAAGTCACTTTAAAGGCACATTGAAAGCATGTTTTGTTGAATCTGATAGAGGTTGTTTAATAATGTAACAACCATGTGCTTTGCTTTTTTCCTGTCAGTTTTAATGAAGATTAAACAAGTTTTACTTAATATTTTTTCATGCAAAGCACAACTTTGGTAATGTTTAAAGCATGCTCTTTTAAATTTAGGAGAAAAAGAGTGGTGATACATGTCCCTTTAAGCTTGAATAGGCTGGAGCTTTGTTATTTTGTGCAATATGATAGCTAGCTCCCATCTCCATGGCTGCTTGTATCCATAAGAGCCAGCACATACTTCACTCATTACTATTAGGTTTCATACTCAGCTAAGCAACCACCAGTTCTTCTAATACAGTTTATTTTTTGCTTGATTTTTATATTCTAGAATAGATAAAAATTATTTGTTTCAAATGTAATATACTTACACTCTCCCTTTCTGACATTTTAATAGCTTTATAAATGTTGTTACAATTCCACCACACCCTCTGCGTTTCTTCTCAAATGTTTCATCCATATAAGTTAATGCATTATTTTCCCTCCTGCTCAAGACAGTATATTCACCACTCATGAGGATCGGTCACTTTCACAATCTGCACATTATATTCAAATGGCCATCACATGTACCTTATTTAGAATGTGACCACCAATTCATCTAGTTTAAGGGCAAGGTCTAACTATTGAATCTAATAAATGTCTCTTCGAAAGGACTGATCTGTCCATAGTAATTGTATCGATGGGAGTGTATGGATTGTCTCTCAGGTGATTTTCCTTTATATGTATTAGACCCACCTGCAGGGCTAGTCAGCAATGTAACCTCTGCCTGGTGACTCTGTGCAGTACTTTTTATTAGATTACTAGCCACTTGCCTGTCAAAAAATTACGGCAATAGGATTGTAAGGCAGGTAATGTTGTTTGTGTGCAAAATTAATTTTGTTGGTGTTCCAAGATTCCTTGGCGCTCATTGCGAGCCTCGAGCTGATTGTGTGCTATGAGCAGCGTTGTTTTTTTTTTTTGGTATAGCAATGAATAATTAAAAAAATAAGAAATTAACATACTTTACCTATTGTGAAGTAATATATGCAGCATTGTGTTGAAGAGCTGGCAATCTCTTTTCATCTCTTTTCATGTTGCTGCAGCATCAGCGCTGAGGAGCTGTTGTGTAAGTGTCATGAATGTGTGCAGTGTGTAGTGTAAATACTGTGCGTGTGCGAGCCAAATCCGTTAGGGTAGCTGTGTACTTCCGGATTGTGTAAGTTAGTGTTCTAAAATGGCGCCTAATGTGTGCTATGCGGCTGTGGCTGATTTTGCGTCCTTGTTTTCAGATGTCTTTTGACTTTTTCGGAAAATCCGTAGGTGTTTGGTGGTGTTTTGCGTGTTTAGGGTCCTTTAGCTTAGTTTTGGTTTTGTTCGGCGGCCATTTTCTCTCTCGCTTAGGTGATTTTCGGGTGTCTAAACTCTGTAATTTGGACTTAAATCGAGGTGTAACTTCACTTGCAGAGGTCCTGGGTGCCCCCCTTGCTGTGGGTAAGCTTTTTATGTGTTTGTTGTGTTTATTTATTGTGTTTGTAATGTTTTCAGGTTTACACAGGTTGCGTCCTTGTTTTCGGATCTCGTACGTCTTTTTCGGAAAATCCGTAGGTGTTTGGTGGTGTTTTGCGTCTTTAGAGTCCTGTAGCCTCGTTTTCGTTTTTTTTCGGCTGCCATTTTTTCTGTCGCTTAGGGGATTTTCAGGTGTCTAAACTCTTTTATTTCGAGTGAAATTGAGGTGTTAATGTTTTCATGTGCGCGGGTTTCAGGCGGTAAGGTCGTATTTTTGCTCCATGCCAGCAACTGAGGCCCTCACTTCGCGAGGGCCGCAGGCTCGCTACGCGAGCCCGCAGCGTTAGCAAGTCCTGCATGGTCACAACTATATATTGATATACAAATTGTATATCAGTACCATTAAAAAAACTGTTTCAAAAAATGGGTTTCTTGCGGAATATTGATATATAAGTAGTTATATGTTTTGTACATTTCACTTTGCATTTTCTTCAGGGTGAGTTTGTAAATGTTTACTTTGGTATTTTTCCATGTTTGCAAACACTACTGATTCTCCTCTATCAGATGCATTTATAATCCAGGAAACTAAGATATGCCGACAGAACACAGGACACACATTGGTTGCTGCAGTCTGACCACGAAGAAACAGAGCACCCTACACATACTGACTAAGGCAATACCACACATGCAACTAATGAAACATAACCTGCCCAGTAAGATCCCTCAGCACATAAAGCCAGGATAAATATAAAATTACAAATGCGATATACACCTGCACCTAGCAAAGACGTTATGTTGTCAGCTTTTCTTTGTGAATCTTATTTGGAAATACCCAGTCATAAAATAAAATATATATTTTAAGAGCATACAATAGAAATGATTATTAAAAACATTTTTAAAATAGTCTCATCTTTCTGCACTGAATGCCATTTGCCTTATTACGCCTAACAGTCTCAGTGGGAGCAAGAAGAGTTTTCACAGTAACACCCAGTGCTGGAGACATTCCACTAAACTAATTAAGGCCTTCACTGAAGGCTGAAATTGCTATTTTCTATGGGTCAAATTACAGTTGCAGTCTAGATTTCGGGAATTTGAGACAATAGCCAACATCACTATTAAACGGTTATGTATTTATTTACTAAAGACACAAGAATGTGTGGGAAAGAAATGCTAAAGCTTGGTTTCTAATATTGTATAGGAACAGGTATTTTTTCAGGCAAGGCTACTTGGGCCTAGTAGTAGGGTGAAATGGCTTGGGAAGGGTCTTTATGTAGTTACCCTTGCATTTAATAGATAACTTCTAACACTACATCAAACAGATCTCTGGCAAAAACAGTATGTACAGCAATTTATTAGTCAATTGAACTTAATACTGCAGGCCTCTAGAGAAGGCAGACAGGGGGAATGTGCAGAATCAGATGAGGGGGGAGGATTTTTGTTAACATCTCCCATTTTAACCTGTGTTTACTGCTCTGTTTACCATTCCCTGCTAGAGTCTTGCAAAATATTATTCACAAGAAAAAGAAAAGAAGACACATACACTTTTTAACTGCACAGTTTATTTATATTCACTACTGGCAATTACATTACATATATATTTACAAAGGAAGCTTTTCCTTGTTTAATATGCATAATATGTTTAATATACAAATATCTATACCTATAACTAGTTGGATCAACCCACTTCTGTAACAGTGCAGGTGGTATCATTTTTGGGTGCTATTTACTGGAAAGTCAACATTTTAAAGGTTCCATACTAATACTACTAATAGCTTAGTGTGTACGTTATTTGCAAGTTAATATTTAATTACTAATGTTTATGCACGTGTACTTATGTATTTGTGTTTGGTTATATAAGAAGCGGTGAGCTATGCCATGTAGGTTCACCAAGGATAGACAGGTCATAGCAGAGAGGTTAGACAAATCACAGTCTACGGGAGAAGGAGCTGGCAACCCATTCCAGTATATTTGCCAAGAAAACCAAATGGATAAGCACTACCAGAAACTCAGAGATGTGCGTCCATATGGTCACAGAGAGTCGAACATTACTGAAGGACTGAACAACAACAACAAATCTAAATATATGTGTGTGTGTATATGTTATGCCCAGGAAGGCCATCCACTGAACTTTGTGGACTATAGACTATTGTGAGGGTGGAAGGGAACAGGGTACCTGAATGATGGATTCTGTTATATATAGCTCCAGCCCATGTGATTTCTAAATATGGTAAAGGATATGGGACTTGTTAAGGAATATGATATGACGTTGCTGTATAATGTAAGGTAGACCTCAATAAGTAATGCTTGGTTCACCAAGAGAGTATGTGTGTATTATACGGAACAGTGTGTGTATTTGGCCTTAATAGCAGGAGTTATGATTTATTGATATAAAGAAGGTACTGTTGGGTATTAAATATTACATTTATCCCAGGGAGTGTAATAAAGTGTAGTACGGGGGGCTCTGGGGTAAGGGAATTTAGTTATGGGGGTTACCGTTTTTTGAGGGACAGAAATTAGCCAGAAGGAATGAGTAGGGGGGGGGGGGGGGGGGGACATATAGACACTTTATCTTTAAGCAAGTGTTTATAGCGCTGGCCTCCCTGCGGTGCAGCCTTCATGACCAATCCTAGAACTAAGATGTGAAGTGTTTATTTTCCTGGGCAAACAGACAATAGGCCCTGCCAGTTACACTAAAGAAATGTAATGTGTGAATTCTCCTACCCATGACAAAAGGTCTCATTAAGCTATTCAGCCAAGAAGGCACCAACACCACAGGGGGCATGGAGAAGGGCTGACAGCAGATGATTGACAGATGGGTCACTTAGCTAGAGGGAGATTGGATAAGAGGACTGCTGCTAAGGGGTGTGACTTGGAGTGACTAAACTGTATAAATATTATGTGAGAAAATAAAAAGGGGCCAGTGAACATGCATACATTGAGGTGTGTGGATTATTATGATGGAATACAATATTTCTAACCGGAAGGGAATATTATTATTTAAGTACTCTGTCTGCAACACTGCTCCTATCCACTGGGGTAGTATTTTGTTTCTGTATACCTGTAAACCTGATGACTGGGTGTTAATAGAGACTAGCCAGGCTGAGTCTCTAGAGAAATGACCCAAAAGAATTGACAAACCAAAGGGATTCCTGCAAGCCGAAGGTAGGTGCTCAACCTTGGTTTGTCACAGTATATATATATATATATATATATATATATATATATATATATATATATATATATAGAGATATATATAGAGATATATATACAGTATATTTAGATATATATATACAGTATATATATATATATATATATATATATATATATATATATATATTAGCGACTTGACCGTCACAAATGAATTACAATTTTAAGGCTGGGAATGCAGCGTTCCTCATGAGCCCCACACCTATTTTTCTGGCTTAGATGATTTTAGAGTGTTTAAAAACTCAAAATATGGTTCAAATAATTTTGCTAGCTCACTCACAGGACCCCTGGATCTCCCCCTGAGTTGTCTGTTTATAAATTTGCTTTTTATAGCAAAGCGTGATGACAACTTGCAGTATGACAACTATAACCAGTGTGTGATATACACATATATAGTTATATATATTGTCACAAAGTCAGGCTGACCCACGGATATATTTTAAAAGGAAGATATGTCAGCACTAGGCTGATTAGGTCCATTAGTCCAGTGCTGACAGAAGTAAAGAAATTAGATGCACCTGAAGTGGAGCACACTAATCCCCAGGAACTAACAGCCACAGAAAGGGAGTCTGGGGGAAGTAAGAGGACAGACACAGGAAGTGTGGGTGCTGGAAGCCGTGAGAGACAAGCCAAAGAAGCTACTGTTTGGAAACATGTCCAATCTGGTGAGGACCGGTGCTGCAGACTGAAGCCTCCTGCAAGGCCGAATACAATTACTATAAGGTCAGAAATTACTTTTGTTCTTCATACCCCAGGGAAGATGCTGAGTGCTTGACCGGTTAATTTGCTGTAGAATTAATCTTGCATATAAAAGGGTCCCTGAGGTGAAGCATATGGGAGAGACGGGCGGGCCCTACGCTTCATCCACAGTTACTTATTTAAAGACGCGGAAAAGACTTCTGTTAAAATAAGAGACTATTTGTATCCTGGCCACCAGCTGTCACTTTAAGAGACTATTTGTATCCTGGCCACAAGCTGGCACTATAAGAGACTATTTTTATCCTGGCCACAAGTTGGCACTACACCACCTATAAGAGACTATTTGTATCCTGGACCACAAGGTGGCACTACACCAACTATAAGAGACTGTTTGTATCCTGGCCACAAGGTGACACTATCCCTCATAGCAGAGACTTCTGCTGGAAATAATATGTATTGCGGAACCTTTTGTCGTAAAGATTTTCTGTGGTAAACGGCCATCCTTATCACAATATATATATATATATATATATATACTGTATATATATAAATATATATATATATATATATATATATATATATATATATATATATACTAGTGACTGGCCTGTCCAAAAAATGGCGGTCAATAAAATTGTAAGGCTGGGAATGCTGTTTTGCACACAATGTAAGGCTTTTAGTCCTCTGAGTACCTTTGGCGCTCATTGCTAACATAAACATTGCTAAACTAACCCCCCTCTACACTAACATATTAACACCTACGCCACCTACCTACACTACCTACCTACCCCTAATACCCCCCTCACCCCACTAATTACAGAAAATAATAATACCTAACTTACAAAAAATAATAAAAGCGAAGTCACATAAAATAAAAAAAGCCTAATGCACTGAAAACAAAAAAAAACACATTACAGAAAAGAAAAAAACGTAGAATACAAAAAATGAAGAAATCTACATTACAGAAAAGAAAAAAACCTAAGTTACAAAAAATAAAAAAGGTACATTACAGAAAAGAAAAAAATCTACATTACAACACCCCCCACTACAGAAAAAATAAATACACACCTGAAAAGGAAATACATACACAATACATACAATACATTACAATACAGTACAAATGAAATAAAATACAATACCTCCCTATGTAAAATATATTAAATATACTATCTCAAATACACACATACCCCACTATGTAAAATATCTTACATCCTATCTAAAATATACATATACACATACCACACTATCTAAAATACATTACATCCTATGTAAACTATACAAATACCACACTATCTAAATTACATGAAATACTATCTAACATACATACATACCCCACTATCTAAACTACAATAAATCCTATCTGAAATATTCACATACCACACTATCTAAAATACAATAAATCCCATGTAGAATACACACATACCCCCCTATGTATCTAAAATACACCCCCTATTTAACATACAATAAATCCTATCTCCATATACAAACCCTAATTCTAACCTAAAATAAAAGAATTATTAAACTAAAAAAAAAAAAAAAAACATTACATTACTACAACATTTACACGCACAAAATAAAATAAAATTAATATACATTGAACTTACCTCTCTGCGATGTCCCCGACCTCCTCCTCTTCTGCCCCGACTGGGCCCTAGAAGAATCCGGCTGAAAAAAACCCAAAAAACTAACAGATGTCTGCACTCGCGGACCTCTCCGACACTAATGAGTCTCCTAAAGGCTTTTCCGGAAGAAAACTGGCAATGGAGCCTTCTGATTGGCTGAAATTTGATTGACAGTGTTTTCAGCTAATCAGAAGGCACCAAGGTGTAAGCCAATCAGAATGGGATACACCCCATATCGTATTCTGATTGGCTAATGCACCTGTCAATCTTTTTTTAAACCAAGAGGCCGGGGACATCGAGGGGAGGTAAGTTCAATGTATATTATTTTTATGTTACTTTATTTTTTGTGTGTGTGTGTGTGTGTATATTGTATTAATGTAATGTTTTTTTTTTTTTTAACAGGGGCCGCACGGGAGAAGAACTTAAGAAGTATGGGGTCATGCTGGAAAGGCAAGTAGAATATTTAGAATGTTTATTTATTGTATGTAAATGTGATGTACTAATTTATTTATTTTTTCCGTAGGTTGGTGATCTGAAGGGACATCTGCAAAGGTAAGTGGTCTTAATTATTTTATTTTAGGTTAGAATTAGAGTTTGTATATGGAGATAGGATTTATTGTATATCAAATAGGGGGGATGTATTTTATATAGATAGTGGGGTATGTGTGTATTTTAGATAGGATTTATTGTATTTTACATAGTGGGGTATGTATGTTAGATACTATTTAATGTATTTTAGATAGTGTGGTATGTGTATAGTTTAGATAGGATGTAATGTATTGCGGTATGTGTGTATTTGAGATAGTATATTTTAGATAGCGGGGTATTGTATTTTATTTGATTTGTATTGTAATGTACTATATGTATAGTGTATGCATTTCCTTTTCAGATTTGTAATGTATATTTTTTTTATTTTCTGTAATGTTCCTTTTTTTATTTTTTGGGACTTAGGTTTTTTATTTTCTGTAATGTAGTTTTTTTATTTTTTGTGACTTAGGTTTTTTTATTTTGTTTAATGTAGTTTTTTTTTCTGTAACTGCGGTTTGAATTTTTTTGTGAGTTAGCTTCTATTATTTTGTGTAAATAGTGTGGTGGTGGGGTTTATTAGGGGGTAGGTAGGTAGTGTAGGTAGGTAGTGTAGGTGTTAATAGGTTAGTGTAGAGGGGGGTTACTTTATATTTAATGGTTTATTGGGGGTTATAGTGCAGTGTTTGTAGTTAGTGTGATGAGGGCCCCTGAGGACCATCATGGCCCCTTATGTGGTTAATGTTAGGGTTGTAACTGCTCCATAAGTGTCTTTCTATACACTTATGGTGGTCTGTATTGACCCCCATGAGTGACAGGGTTAATTAATGGATTATGGGGGTCTGTATTGACCCCCATGAGTGACAGGGTTAATGAAGGGCTTCTGGGGGTCTGTATTGACCTCCATGAGTGATAGGGTTAATTAAGTGGTTATGGGGGTCTTTATTGACCCTCATTAGTGACAGTGTTAATTAATGGATTATGGGAGTCTGTATTGACCCCCATGAGTGACAGGGTTAATGATGGGATTATTATCTTTTTTTCTAACTCCGGCGGGTCGTAATTTTTGGTCGCAGGGTATTTATTTTCTCTAAGTGCCGCTGGTCGTAATTTTTTGTTGCAGGCAGCAGGCAATGGGGGAGAGAAGGGGAAGAGAGACACAGGGGAACAGAGACATGGGGGAAGGACAGGAGGAGGGGAAGAGAGACACAGGGGAAGAGAGACACAGGGGAAAGAGAGGAGGAGAGGAAGAGAGACGCAGGAGAAAGAGAGGAGAAGGGGAAAAGAGACACAGGAGAAAGAGAGGAGGAGGGGAAGAGAGACACAGGGGAAAGAGAGGAGAGGGCAAGAGACACACAGGGGAAGGACAGGAGGAGGGGAAGAGAGACACAGAGGAAAGAGAGGAGGAGGGGAAGAGAGACACAGGGAAAAGAGAGGAGGAAGGGAAGAGACAAACAGGGGAAGGAGAGTAAGAGAGACACATAGTTAGGAGAGGAGGAGGGGAAGAGGTCCTGCAGGGGCGTAGGGATGAGCGCCTATGGTGCTCATCTCCACCAGCGCATGGAGCGCCTTTGCGAAGGCCGCAGATGCAGTGGGTTTGCTATGCGAGCCCGCAAACGTTAGCAACAACCCATATTGCTCACAACTATTTATGTGATATATATACACACACATATATTTATATAAATATATATA
This sequence comes from Discoglossus pictus, assembly GCA_027410445.1. Taxonomy (NCBI): domain Eukaryota; kingdom Metazoa; phylum Chordata; class Amphibia; order Anura; family Alytidae; genus Discoglossus; species Discoglossus pictus. The sequence goes on along the minus strand of CM050163.1, from coordinate 358,106,652 downwards.
TATATATATATATATATATATATATAATTATATGTGTGTGGAATACATAGGTAATTTCCCATGCAAAAAAAATAATAATAATAATTATTTGAATAATTGAATACTGGATGCAGTCTGGATGTCAATTTAGCACACTTTTTTGCCTTAAATGCTGGCTGATAATAAAAGAGCACAACACTAACCTATTTAGCTTCAGCTATTCCACTAAAATTCCATCAGTAACATGGCAGCTAAAGATTGGACACAAATGTCTATACCACTATTTCTGTTGTTTGACGTTATTTATCATAAGGCAAAGGTGGAAATTCTGTCAAACAATAACTCTGGCTACATATAATTAAAGGTATATTAAAGTGAGGTGGGTTATGAATGCATTCTGTAGAATGCACCATAACCCACCTAGCAAAATGGTTTGCATGAAGTCATGCAAACCGTTTTTACAATATAACATAAAATGTGCTGGGGATAATGTAGACACCCCCAGCAGCTTCTGTATTGGCTACAGCTTCTCCTGTAAGCTGCCATGATGGGTACACCGGTCTGTACTCATACCCATGCTCACAGCGCATGTGCGTGCAGGTCTGTGAGTGCATGTATGAGTGAGTGAAAATCTGTGTGTGCATGTGTGAGCGAGTGCATGTATGTGTGTGCATGTGTGAGTGAGTGCAGGTCTGTGTGTGCAGTAGTGAGTGAGTGCATGTCTGTGTGTGCATGAGAGAGTGAGTGCATGTCTGTGTGTGCATTTGTGAGTGAGTGCATGTCTGTGTGTGTATGTGTAAGTGAGTGCAGGTCTGTGTGTGCATGTGTGAGTGAGTGCAGGCCTGTGTGTGCATGTGTGAGGGAGTGCATGCCTGTGAATGCATGTCTGTGAATGTATGCCTGTGTGTGAGTGCTTGTCTGAGTGCTTGTGTGTCTGTTTGAGAGTGATTGCATGTCTGTGTGAGTGCGTGTATGTGACTGTGAGTGCATGTTTGAGTGAGTGCAGGTCTGTGTGTGCATGTGTGAGTGAGTGCAGGTCTGTGTGTGCATGTGTGAGTGAGTGCAGGCCTGTGTGTGCATGTGTGAGTGAGTGCATGTCTGTGTGTGCATGTGTGAGTGAGTGAGTGCAGGTCTGTGTGTGCATGTATGAGTGAGTGCATGTAAAGGGGAGTTCATGTCTGTGGGTGAGTGTCTGTGTGAGTGCTTGTCTGAGTGTGTCTGTGAGAGTGAGTGTATGTCTGTGAGTGTGAGTGCATGACTGTGTGAGTCCATGTCTGTGTGAGTGCATGTCTGTGGAGTGCATGTCTGTGTGAGTGCATGTCTGTGTGAGTGCATGTCTGCGTGTGTGAGTGCGTGTCTAAGTGCATGTCTGTGTGAGTGCATGTCTGTGTGAGTGAGTGCATGTCTGTGTGAGTGAGTGCATGTCTGAGTGTGTGAGTGCATGCATGTCTGAGTGTGTGAGTAAGTGAATGTTTGTGTGGGTGTCTGTGTGAGTGTATGTCTGTGTAAATGCGTGTCTGTATAAATGCATATCTGTGTGAGTGAGTGTCTGAGTGTGAATGCATGTCTGTGTGAGTGAGAGTCTGTGAGTGTGTGTGTGTGAGTACATGTCTGTGTGTTTGAATGCTTGTCTGTTGCGTGAGTATCTGTGTGTGTGAATGCATGTCTGTGAGTGAGTGAGTGAGTGAATGTCTGTGTGAGTGAGTGTCTGTGTGAGTGCATGTCTGTGTGGGTTTCTGTATGAGTGTATGTCTGTGTAAATGCATGTCTGTGAGTGAGTGTCTGTGTGTGTGTGAATGCATTTGTGTGAGTGAGTGTCTGAGTAGGAGTGTCTGTGTGAGTGCGTGTGTGAATGCGTGTGAGTGCATGTCTGTGAGTGAGTGAATGTCCGAGTGAGTGTATGAGTGTCTGTGTGAGTGTATGTATGTGTGGGTGTCTTTGTGTGTAAATGCATGTCTGAGTAAGTGTCTGTGTGTGTGAATGCATGTCTGTGTGTGAGTGAGTGTTTGAGTGTGTGTGTGTGTGTGTGTGTGAGTGCATGTCTGTGTGGGTGTCTGTGTGAGTGTATGTCTGTGTAAATGCATGTCTGTGAGTGAGTGCATGTCTATGAGTGAGTGTCTGTGTGTGTGAATGCATGTCTTTGAGTAAGTGTCTGTGTGTGTGAATGCATGTCTGTGTGTGAGTGAGTGTTTGAGTGTGTGTGAGTGCATGTCTGTGTGGGTGTCTGTGTGAGTGTATGTCTGTGTAAATGCATGTCTGTGAGTGAGTGCATGTCTATGAGTGAGTGTCTGTGTGTGTGAATGCATGTCTTTGAGTAAGTGTCTGTGTGTGTGAATGCATGTCTGTGAGTGAGTGCATGTCTGAGTGAGTGCATGAGTGTGAGTTAGGGTCTGTTTGAGTGCATGTCTGTGTGGGTGTCCTTGTGTGTGTGTGTGTGTGAGTGTCTGTGTCTGTGGGTGTGAATGCAGGTCTGTGAGTGAGTGCATGTCTGTGTAAGTGCATGTCTGAGTGAGTGTCTGTGTGTGTGAATGCATGTTTGTGAATGTCTGAGTGAGTGCATGTCTGTGAGTGAGTGTCTGTTTGTGTGAGTGCATGTCTGTGGGTGAATGCATGTCTGTGAGTGAGTGCATGTCTGTGTGTGTGAGTGCGTGTCTGTGTTGGTGTCCTTGTGTGTGAGTGTATGTCTGTGTGAGTGTCTGTGTCTGTGGTTGTGAATGCATGTCTGTGAGTGAGTGCATGCATGTCTGTGTGTGAGTGCATGTCTGAGTGAGTGCATGTCTGTGTAAGTGCATGTCTGTGTAAGTCTGAGTGAGTGTCTGTGTGTGTGAATGCATGTTTATGAATGTCTGAGTGAGTGCATGTGTGTGTGAGTGCATGTCTGTGAGTGAGTTCATGTCTGAGTGAGTGCGTGTCTGTGTGTGAGTGCGTGTCTGTGTGAGTAAGTGCATGTCTGTGTGAGTGTGTGTCTGTGTGAGTGCATGTGTCTGTCTACCCCCATAACCTACCCCCTTACCCTAACTTCTTACCCTTACCCAACCCCTAACTCCTTACCCTAACCCCTAACACTAGGGCTGGGGGAGGTCATGGGGCAATTCACTGGGGTTGGTAGAGGTCACGGGGCAATTATTTGGGGCTGTGGGGCAATTCTCTGGGGCTGGGGGCAATTAACTGGAGCTGGGGGAGGTCACGGGGCAATTCTCTGGGGCTGTGGGGCAATTCTCTGGGGTTGGGGGCAATTATCTGGGGCTGCGGGAGTTCATTGTGCAATTGTATGGGGCTGTGGGGCAATTATCTGGAGTTGGGGGGCAATTCTCTGGGGCTGGGGGCAATTACTTGGGGCTGGGGGAGGTCACGGGGCAATTCCCTGGGGCCATGGAGCAATTCTCTGGGTAGGGGGGTCGGCAATTGTCTGGGGCTGTGGGCAATTATCTGGCATTGGGTGTAAATTCTTTGGGGTTTGGGGAGGTCACAGGGCAATTCTTTTGGCCGTGGAGCAATTTTCTGGGGCTGGGGGGCAATTCTCTTGGGCTGTGGGGCAATTATCTGGGGTTGGGGGCAATTCTCTGAAGCTGGGTGTCAATTCTCTGGGACTGTGGGGCAATTCTCTGGGGCTGGGGGGCAATTATCTGGTGCTGGGGGAGGTCACAGGGCAGTTGCCTGGGGCTGTGGGGCAATTATCTGGGTTTGGGGGGCAATTCTCTGGGGCTGTGGGGCAATTATCTGCGGTTGTGGAGCAATTATCTGGGGTTGGGGGTTGATTCTCTGGGGCTGGGGGTGGTCATTGGGCAATTCTATGGGGCTTTGGGGCCATTCTCTGAGGTTGGAGGGAAATTTACTACGGTCTGGGGGAGGTCACGGGCAATTCTCTGGGGCAGGGGGCAATTCTCTGGGGCTGGTGGGGCAATTATCTGGGGTTGTGGGCAATTCTCTGGGGTTGGGTGGCAATTCTCTGGGGTTGGGGGAGGTCTCGGGCAATTCTCTGGGGCTGTGGGGCAATTCTCTGGGGCTGTGAGGCAATTCTCTGTGAGTGGGGGTCGTCATTGGGCAATTCTATGGGGCTGTGGGGCCATTCTCTGGGGTTGGAGGGCTGGGCGAGGTCATTGGGCAATTATCTGGGGCTGTAGGGCAATTATCTGGGGCTGTGGGGCAATTCTCTAGGACTGTGGAACAATTCTGTGGGGTTGCGGGCAATTCTCTGGAGTTGAGGGAGGTCACGGGGGAATTCTCTGGGGCTGTGGTGCAATTCTCTGGGGCTGGGGGGCAATTATCTGGGGCTGGGGGAGGTCATGGGTCAATTCTTTGGGGATGTGGGGAAATCCTCTGGGGCTATTGGGCAATTCTCTGGGGCAATTGTCTTGGGCTGTGGAGCAATTCTCTGGGGTTGGGGGCAATTATCTAGGACTAGGAAGGTCATTGGGCAATTCTATGGGGCTGTGGGGCAATTATCTGGGGTTGGGGCAATTCTCTGGGGCTGGGGGGCAATTATCTTAGGCTAGGGTAGGTCACAGGGCAATTCTCTGGGGTTGGGGGGCAATTCTCTGGGGCTGGGGAGGCCACAGGGCAATTGTCTGGGGCTGTGGGGCAATTCTCTGGGGCTGTGGGGCAATTCTCTGGGGTTGGGCAGCAATTCTCTGCGGTTGGGCGGCAATTCTCTGGGGCTTGGGGGCAATTGTCTGGGGCTAGGGGGCAAGTCTCTGTGACTGGGGGAGGTCATTGGGCAATTCTATGGGGCTGTGGGGCAATTCTCTGGGTTGGTCGGCAATTTTCTGGGGCTGGGGGCAATTCTCTGGAATTGGGGGCAATTACTAGGGCTGTGGAGGCCATTGGGCAATTCTATGGGGCTGTGGGCCAATTATCTGGGGTTGTGGGGTAATTTTCTGTGGCTGGGGGCAATTCTCTGGGGCTGGGCAGACATTCTCTGGGGTTGGGGGGCAATTATCTGGGGCTGGGGCAATTATCTGAGGCTGGTGAGGTCATGGGGCAATTCTCTGGGGCTGGGGGCACTTCTCTGGGGCTGGAGGAGGTCATGGGGCAATTCTCTGTGAATGGGGGGCAATTCTCTGGGGTTGGGGGGCCATAATCTGGGGTTGAAAGAGGTCACAGGGCAATTCTCTCGGGCTGTGGGGCAATCCTCTGGGGCTGTGGGGCAATTCTCTGGGGTTGGGAGGCAATTATCTGGGGTTAGGGGCAATTTTCTGGGGCTGTGGGAGGTCACGTGGCAATTCTCTGAGCCGTGGTGCAATTCTCTGGGGCTGGGGGGGAGGGTGTGTAATTCTCTGGGGCTGTGGGGCAATTCTCTGGGGCTGGGGGGAGTATCACCTGGGATGTAGATAAAAGGATCAGTGAATGAAGGGACAGAAATGTAAAGGAAAGGAAAGTGTCTGAGATCATGTGACTTCCCACAGTAGGGCAGACTTCAGGTGCTAACTGAGCATGTATTGAAAAGCTTGTAGAGACAGAAAGTACCCTTTAATAGTGCACACAAATTAATCCCAAACTATGTTCGAACTTACACGAAAAATAAAACTTAACTTTTATTAACTACTTATTAAAAACTTTTAGACGCAGCAAAGTAGAACAGTATTGGTATATATATATTATTATAAGGTGCATAGTTATATTAAGTGCTTTTAGGGAATATTATTATAGCCATAGAAGTATCAGTGCTTTTGTACATAAAGTGCCAGTGCTTTAAAAAAAGAGCTAAAATATTGATTTCATTCAATATCTTGCTTAATTGCATCCACAAACAAAAGTGCCAGTGTTATCACAGATTATAAATAAACTAGCGACTTGCCCGTCAAAAAATGACGGTCAATAAAATTGTAAGGCTGGGAATGCTGTTTGATACACAATGTAAACCGTTTTATACCGTGAGTACCTTCGGCGCTTATTGCGAAGCTTGCCCTGAGCGCCTTTGGTGCTCATCGCATGCCTCGTTATGTGCGCCTTAGTCACTCATTGCAAGCCTCTCCTGTACTTTTTGTCCTCTGAGCACCGTCATGAGTCATGATAAAGAGAGATATATATTTCTATGTATATGTAGTTAAGTAATAATTAATGATTTATTCAATACATTTATCTACTTTAAATATTTCAAATTCTTATATGCAGCGAGCAATAAATATGCTGAAGAGCTAACAATCTGTTTGTATTTTGCGTCTGCATAGAATATAAATTTTGAGTGTTGGTGCCCTGCTTCTAAAGTGTAATGAATGTTCCAAGTGTGCAGTATAAATAGGTTGTGTACGCAAGGTAAAGCTGTTTGTTTATTGTGTAAAGCGACATTGTATATTTGCAATGTTATTAATGTGTTACGCGGCTCGGAAGTAGTTCCCGGCTTTTTAATAGTGGATTTTGTATGTGGTAGTTAGATGTGTAAAGTGCTATGCATTTAGCAGTGTTTTGCACGGTCCGTGGTCGTGTAGCCTCGTTTTCATTTTTTACGGCGGCCATTTTTTTCCTCGCTTAGGTGATTTTCGATTCCTGAAAATCGTTGAAATCAATTTAAATTTGCGTTCCACCTCACTTCCAGACGTCCTGGCTGTTGCCCCGTGTGGCTGTGATGTTTTTGTAATTTTTTGCGGTGTATTTAGTGTGTTTTTATAGCTTTTTTGTTTTCGGCGTTCGGCCGGTAATCTTGTAATTTTTAGCGTCTCCTATCTTTTTTTTAAAAGTCTTGCGTTTGTCAACCGCTTGCACACCAAGGAAGTGTTTAGGAAGTGTTTTAAGGCTAAGTCCGGCGTGTTTTAATGTCTCTTCGTATTTGTGCTGATAGTTGTAGTGCGTTAAAGTGGCTTAGCGGCTCGCCTCGCTATGCGAGGCTCGCAGGCCATGAGCGCCTTTGGCTCATCGCCCAAGTGCTACGCATTACCGGGGCCAAGTGCTGCGCATTAACGGGGCTAAGTGCTACGCATTAACGGGGCAGGGGCTGTGCTACACGTTAACGGGGCTGGGGCTGTGCTACACGTTAATGGGGCTAAGTGCTACACGTTGACAGGGCTGGGGCTAAGTGCTACGCGTTAACGGGGCTAAGTGCTACACATTAACGGGGCTGGGGGCTAAGTGCTACGCGTTAATGGGGCTGGGGCTGTGCTACGCGTTAATGGACTAAGTGCTACACGTTAACAAGGCTGGGGCTAAGTGCTATGCGTTAACCGGGCTAAGTGCTACACATTAACGGGGCTGGGGGCTAAGTGCTACGCGTTAACGGGGCTAAGTGCTACACATTAACGGGGCTGGGGGCTAAGTGCTACGCGTTAATGGGGCTGGGGCTGTGCTACGCATTAATGGGCTAAGTGCTACACGTTAACAGGGCTGGGGCTAAGTGCTATGCGTTAACCGGGCTAAGTGCTACACATTAACGGGGCTGGGGGCTAAGTGCTACGCGTTAATGGGGCTAAGTGCTACACGTTAACAGGGCTGGGGCTGGCTGGGGCTAAGTGCTACGTGTTAAGTGCTACACATTAACGGGGCTGAGGGCTAAGTGCTACGCTTTAACGGCTTGTGGCTAAGTGCTACGCATTAACATTGTACGCACCACGCAAAGCGTGACGACGTCTCGTAGTTAGACAATTATAATATGTGATCCACCAATAATCTGTGTTATCATAAGTCTATTGTTAGACTCTTATTCAAGAGCTGATGTAAGTTGACCAAAATTGGTGTGTAGTAGAAATAAGTGTATATGGAAACTGCTTTATGCTTATAAAAATGTATAAACTTGTTAAAAAACTTCTTCTATTAAAATTCTAAGTTATAACAATCTACAAAAAAGGTTTCAAGAACGTGGTTTTAACAATAAGACATTAAAAAGGGCCTATGGTAGAGCAAAAAATGTGAGCAGAGACACTCTACTGATGGGAAAAACCCATAAAGAAGATAATAATGTTAGATGTATTGGAACCTATAATGATAAATGGTTTGATGTAAAAAAATCCTCAATAAACATTGGCAAATATTGAGGGATGACAGAGATCTCAAACCATTTTTAAATGATCATGCCCAACTTACAAGTAGAAGATCTACAAATCTAAAAGATATGCTGTCCAGGAGTCATTTAGAGACCTCAAAAAAGACTACCTGGCTTAAAGAATTAAAAGGCTGTTACAAGTGCCAGTCATGCAAGGCCTGCCAATATATTAAACCAGCTAAGATTTTTAAATCAAAGGATGGAGCACAGATATATTCCGTCAACTATCTGATAAAATGTAAAACGGAAAGAGTTATCTATCTTATATCCTGCAAATGTGGTCAGAGACATGTAGGTAAAACCTATAGAGAGCTCAGAAGAAGATTTATTGAACATATCTATAGTATTAATAGAGAATATGACACACCGGTGGCTATGCATGTTAATACAAAACACAAAGGAGATGTCAAAGTACTTTCTTTTATGGCTATAGACCATTTGGAAAAAAACATCAGAAGGGGTAATATAGATAATGAGCTACTAAAGATGGAAGCAAAATGGATTTATCTATTAAAAACCAAAAAAACAGAAGGCCTCAATGAAGGTTTTACCTTTTCTCCCTACCTTTAATTTATTGTTATGTAATATTTTACTAATTGCTTGACTTATAATAGACTCATAAATGGGGCCCTAAACTATCTTATATAAAAGAGGACTGAAAACAAGAAAGAAAGAGTTCTTCAAATATACAGTTGGCCTTAAAAATATATTAAAAATATCTATATAAAAAATACTATATAGAAATAATAGTTGTTAGCTGCATGTTATGGTCATTATATATGGTACACTGGGGTCTATTATGCTACAATAAAAAGAAAAGTAGAATTGTAATATTTTACAACTACTTGTAGGTTCATGACACTATTGATAAACAAAATATAAAGTAATGAAAACCTATTAGGTTCATGACGCCATTGATAAACAAATATAAAGTAATGAAAACCTATTGCATGGATCCAGTATATACTATATTAAACTATACTAGTTATTTAAACATTTCAAAAGAGTCCATACAGGTATATAGCAGTTATAATATATGAGTACTAATAATATCAGACTTATAAAGTGTTTTTAATCAAATTCTTTTGACTTTAATATATAAGACACGATTTCCATGACAACCGGAGGCTATAAAAAGGCTTTTGGTCGCCATGATGGTAACCCCTGAGGAAATCAAGAAACGTGCGTCTGGTTAGACGCAGCAACGTGAGACGCGGGTCAGTGACGTCATCGCGAGGCGTCCTGACCGCGATCTCCATTGAAAACGTGCTAGACTGAATTTCTAAAACTAATACGCTATATAAAGCAATATAAAGCAATTGAAAGCCGTTGAATGAGATACTCAGTGACTCTAGTAACTCAAAAAAGAGCTATTAGAATGCCAACAAGAAGTACATAGGCAGTACAATTATACTAGCACCCAGGAACAGGTTTCACAATAGAAACGTATTTAAGTGTACAAATAGTAGGACTTATATATACAGGAACATATATGAGAAAGATATAGGGGAATATTTTACCAAATTGAAGTGCATTTCTCTTTAGAGATTTCAAATAATACTATTTATATTCAATATATGAATTTTAATAGAAGAAGGTTTTTTAACAAGTTTATACATTTTTATTAGCATAAAGCAATTTTCATATACACTTATTTCTATTATACACCAATTTTGGACAAATTACATCAGCACTTGAATAAGAGTCTAACAATAGACTTATGATAACACAGATTATTGGTGGATCACATATTATAATTGTCTAACTACGAGACGTCGTCACGCTTTGCGTGGTGCGTACAATGTTAATGCGTAGACTTATGATAACACAGGTTCTTGGTGGATTTATTTATAATCTGTGATAACACTGGCACTTTTGTTTGTGGATGTAATTAAGCAAGATTGAATTAAATCAATATTTTAGCTCTTTATTAAAGCACTGATACTTCTTCTATGGCTGTAATAATATTCCCTAAAAGCACTTAATATAACTATGCACCTTATAATAATATATATACCAATACTGTTCTACTTTGCTGCATCTAAAGGTTTTTAATAAGTAGTTATTAAAAGTTAAGTTTTATTTTTCTTGTAAGAATAGGTGTGCACTATTTAAAGGTACTTTCCGTCTCTACAAGCTATTCAATATATGTTATTTACCCTTAGTGGCACCCTATGACTAGGTCATTACAAAGGTACACCTAGAGCCACCTATTCTTCCTTTTTTGCTGAGAATGTCTGCAAAATCCCCAGGCAAAAAAGCAACATTATATAAGTTATGCTAATTTTCCCTGGGAATTTCTGGGGGTGTCAACATTGAGAGAAAACGCTTTGCAAAAGCAAGAAAATCAGCAAACTTCAGACTAACGGTGTAACTGTTTACTTTGGAATTTTACACTATAAATTTTCTTCCATCAGATGCATTAATAACATAGCTCACTTACATATACCTTTAATGTTATTTGATCTAAAGTTATACATATAGAAAATCTGCAATTCAAGAGACTAGAACTGTGGTGGTGGAATAAGCATTAGAGATTAGTAGATACCCAAATAACGGTCCCTTTGTATAATTTACATAAACTTATACTTTAAAAAGTGATCTTTTGACTGTATCAGATTCAGAGTTCATTGCATTTTATCTGAGTTGATTACTATAAAGTGTTGTTATTCCAAATGCTAGACAGGTTTTTAGATTAGAAGGCCACAGCGTACACACCTGACCTAAAGGCACAGAGGACACTGACCTCTTAAAACACATAAGGTCTTAACAAGGTAGTAAATAACAAGGACAAAAAATAACCAATGACAGCATTGGGGTGAAAATTAATTCTGCCAACACAAGAAATAAAATGCTGGACAGCAATATTTTGAGAATAACCAGAAATTGCAATGTTTATGTTGAATAAAAGAAGTTGAAATAGGACTTAGCATAAAAGATAGAGAATAAACTCAAAATTAAGAATATTACATTGTTAGAATAGCAGGTGTGAATCATAGGAGCATATGAGAAATAAGAAAGGTATTGCAATAGAAGTTATAGACAATCATGGCCAACTGGAGTCTAGCCCAATTGCCATGGCTGTTCTGAAACAAAATAATGAAAAAAATGTTCAGAACTGATTTGTTGTCTCTGGGTGTGGCAACCAGAGGAAACATTTATCTATGTAGCCCAACAAAAAGCTCTCCACAACTTTGAAAAAGACTAGAAAACAATATAAGTTATGAAAAAGCAAACATATGATCAAGTTTGCTGCTATTCATATCATAATTTCTATCCACTGAGGAGAACGGTGCTGGGTTTATGTGATTGCCGAGTTGTAAAATGAGTTTAGTGGAAGAGTTCACCTGTGGACAGTTCCAGCCAGACAGAGTAGCAATCAGAATGTAAAATGTGAGCATTAATGTTATATTACTACTAGCAATGACAGTAAAAATGACAGCAATAAAATTTGAAGCCTGGCAATGCTGTAAGTGAGTAAGTCCCAGGAGGGGCGAAACGGGACCGTCGGGACTATTTTTTACTAAGCGCAAGTACTCTGGTTGTGTTTATTGTTAAGCAAGGGAGGTTTATATGTTTGGGCAACTTTGGCATATATATTTTTTTACTCCTCTTGACTACTTTGAATTGCTAGTCTGCTTTAATGACATATAGTAGTCTAAGGCAAAAAGGAGCAATGTATTGAACTACTTTTTCATAAGTTCACCATTGTATTTACAATATAAACCCCCTATACAATTAACTTTCACTTTTTTATAACCAGTAGAGTACTAACAATGCGCTTTTTTCTAAATTGGTTTTAATTACACTTTTTATACAATACACATGTTTTCATCTTCCCAAGGAATAGCAAATTAATTTTGCCATATGAGGGAAGATTACATGTGATATGGGACATTGTTTACAATTAGCTCTTAGAGAGTATCTATCCATCCATAGACCATAAAAGTTCCCATATTTTTCAAAAAACATTATATCTGGCAATGCTGTTTGCCACACAATGGGAGCCTCTCCCCCTTTACTTTACTGGCCTTGCGATGTGCGCCTTTTGCGCTTATCAGGGGCCTCACAATGAGCACCTTTGGCACTCATTGCGAGTCTCTCCCTCTGTCTACTTCCTCCCTTTTGTCTCATTTCCCCCCTCCTCTCCCTCCCTTGTGTCTCCTTCCCCCCCCCTGTGTTTTTACCCCCTCTCCCTCCCCTGTGTCTTTCCCCCACCCCCCCTGTGTCTCTTTCCCCCCCTCTCACTCAGACATATAGAAATCATATGATCTCTTTTCTTATGTTTTGAGTTTTGGTTCTTGTAAGTGCAGGCTGTACATTCGCTCTTACAGACAAAGGCTGCACCTTGGCTCTTACAGGCACAGGCTGCACATTGGCAATTACAGACACAGTATGAACATTGGCACTTACAGGCAAAGTATGCAGATTTACATTTACAGGCACAGGATGCAAATTGCCACTTACAGGCACAGGCAGGCTGTCCTTAGGCTCTTACAGCCACATGCTGCAGATTGACACTTAGAGGCACAGGATGCAGATTGGCTCTTACAGACACAGGCTGCACATTGGCACTTACATGCACAGGATAAACATTGGCACTTACAGGCACAGGATGCAGATTAGCACTTAAAGGCACAGACCAGCTGCACTTGGGCTCTTATAGACACATGCTGCAGATTGGTTCTTACAGGCATGGATCGATTACCCCTTAGGCGAACTAGGCAGCCGCCTGCAGGGGGCCATGGCAGACCCTATCAGGTTGGGCTAGGGACAGCACTGACCCCCCCCCCCCCCCCCCCCAGAGCAGGGCCTTGGTCTACTGCACAGACTGCACTAGTGATAGCTCCGCCCATGTTCTTGTGCATATACAAGCACATTTCTATGTACTACACTGCATCTTCAGGTAGCCTCCTGACTCCTGAAAATGTCCAGCCATGGACATAGGCAGAACCACAACCCGGTGTATGTGTGAGCATAAAGTGATGAATGTAAACAAGCTGTTTTGTTAACATGTGCTTTCCTTATCCAAACTGATTTAATAAGTAAATAATGAATTGTTCTCCATGTCTGCCAATAATAAATGTATGTACAGCAATTGTGATTGTGTGTAACATGCACTGCCCTCCTTAAAACATATTTTTGTTTTTAATCATTAATCATTAACATTTTTCACGCCTGTAAATTTAAATATACATGTCATAAACTGCATTTAATAAAATCTGAAAGTCTTTGTATAAAAAAACTTTGTTGTAATTCTTTTGTTTAACTGTGATCTGCCTCCAATTTTTTATTTTCTCCATTTGACTGTAGCTATAGAATCAGTAAAACATATAATAACTAAATTAACCTAAAACATATTAAATTAAACTAAACTAACCCTAATATTCAGGGAGGGGGATTCACTTGAGTGAGTCATAGTTGGTTTAGTTTCTTTCTTTTATCCCTAATGGGCTTGAACTCCAGATTACAATTTCGTCAATAAAGTTGTCATTGAATTTGTTCCTCTTCAGCTTTTGTTTTCCACTCCGAGAGGTTATCAATTCAGCCACTTTTAATATAATTTTTTTTGTATTTGTTTTGTGATATGATTTTGATTCAGTATGGGGCATTGATCCATACCATTGGCAGAGCTACTGCCGGTGCAGATGGTGCAAGGCATAAAAGCCCCTGAGGGGCCCCTGCGGATAGCTACCATGGCCCTCCTGTCCCCAGCAGCCCTACCTTGGCCCCTGTGGGTCACCTGTGGCCCCTGTAGATCCTCTGTGGCCCCTACGGGTTCCATGGGGCACCCACAGGTCCCTGTGACCCCTAAGGCCCCGTGGACCTCCAATGGGGCCCTTGAGTCCTCTTACAGGCCACTGTGGTCCCTCACAGGCTCCAGGGACCCCGCTGTGCCCCCTGCCAGCCCAGTGACCCCCCCCCAATCCCTTATGGCCCCCGCGGACCTCCCGTGGGTCACCTGCAGCCCCTTAGGGCCCTCTGGGCCCCCCACTGTGTGCCCTGTGGACTACTTGTGGCCCCTTGCAGACTTCTGCAGCCACCCTCAGTCCCTTGTGGCCTCCATCTTCCCCTTGTGGCCCCCTCAGTCCTTACTGGACCCTGCAGCCCCCTCGGACCTCTGTGGCCCCCTTTGACCTGCAGTGGACTCTTCTCACCACAGGAAGTGGAGTGCAGCATCGGGCAGGTAAGAAAGTATTTATAGCACTATAATATATATATATTACTAGCGAATTGACCGTCAAAAAATTACGGCAATGAAATTGCAAGTGAGCTAATGCTATTTGGTGTATAATAATAACATAACTAATAGATTAATAAAGTAATATACTTTACCTATTTTGAAGTAATATATGCAGGAAGCATTCTGTTGAAGAGCTGGCAATCTGTTTTGATGTTGCTGCAGCATTAGTGGTGAGGAGCTGCTGTGTAAGCGTGATGAATGTGTGCAGTGTAATAGTGTGCGTGCGCGAGACAAAACCGTTAGCGTAGCTGTGTACTTCCGCATTGTATAAGTTATTGTTCTAAAATGGCGGCTAATGTGTGGTATGCGTATCAGAATATCCGTAGCTGTTTTGTGGTGTTTTGCATGTTTAGAGTCCTGTAGCCTCGTTTTCGTTTTGTTCGGCGGCCATTTTTTCTCTCGCTTAGAGAATTTTTTAGTGTCTAAACTCTTTGATTTTGAGTTAATTTAAGGTGTAACTTCATTTTTTGAGGTCCTGGATGGCCCCTCTTGCTGTAGGTAAGCTTTTTATGTATGTGTTGTGTCTATTCATTGTGTTTTTCATTTTTTCATGTCCGTGGGCTGCGGACGATTTTTGCGAGGTCGTAACGTGCCTCATATTTTGTTTGCATTACGACATAAAGTTTGCGAGGGCCTCAGTTGCTGGCAAGGAGCGCAACGTCTCGTATGCTCACAACTATATATGTGATCAATAAAATGGTCACAGAAAGGAATTAGCTGTATAACCTGTCAATACAATGTCTACAGGAATGGATTGCGGGTATACCCTGACAATACAATGGTCACAGCAAGGGATTATGGGTATAACCTGACAATATGATGGTCACAGCAAGGGATTATGGGTATAACCTGACAATATAATGATCACAGCAAGGGATTATGGGAATATCCTGACAATATAATGGTCACAGCAAGGGATTATGGGTATACCCTGACAATATAATGGTCACAGCAAGGGATTATGGGTATAACCTGACAATATAATGGTCACAGCAAGGGATTATGGGTATAACCTGACAATATAATGATCACAGCAAGGGATTATGGGTATAACCTGACAATATAATGGTCACAGCAAGGGATTATGGGTATAACCTGTCAATATAATGGTCACAGAAAGGGAATATCTGTATAACCTGTCAATATAATGGTCACAGAAAGGGAATATCTGTATAACCTGTCAATATAATGGCCACAGAAAGGGATTATCTGTATAACCTGTCAATATAATGGTCACAGAAAGGGAATATCTGTATAACCTGTCAATATAATGGCCACAGAAAGGGATTATCTGTATAACCTGTCAATATAATGGCTGCAGGATGGATTGAGGGTATAAACTTTTCCAGCATATACTATGCACTAATAACCTTTTACCGCTCTGGAATCCTCTATAGAATTTACTTTGTCCATTTGCATTTAACCTTTTTTCCTACAGATTACCTTGTATTTACTGAAAACATTTATTCAAAATTATTCCATGGTTTTGTTTCCAAAACTGGCAAAGAGATTTGAAGAACAGTCATAGTGTGCTTGAACAAACAGATTAGGATCACTGTCAGGGACACAGAGTAGTCCAATTTACAATGGCAAAGAGAAATGAGCTTTACAAGTGGGTGTGCAGATCTGACAGTGCTTGACATGACTAAGCACTGAGTATCAATGCTATTCAATAAAGAGACTTTGCACCACTACTGGTGCACACTTGTTAGATTAGTTCTGAAGCCTGAAAAAGAGCAGGAGCTACCGCCAGTAGCTTGAATGGCCTATCGACACTGACACAAAATTAATGTTTAAAAAATTATATTTTAACTGCATGATAGAAAATGTTGGACTATAAGTGGGGGTTTAGGATGAAATCAGCAAAAGATGACACCAAGTTTTTTGTACTTTTATGCTTTTTACTATATACTGTATTGCATGTTATCAAGTATGGTTTTATAAAGAATATACTAAAATTATGGGATTATAGTGCAGCAGAGAATACTTGACAGATTATCAAATAATAGGGCAAACACTTTTCTTATATACACAATCATTTTCTCGTGAACCTGTTAGTTACATTGTATTAAACAGCAAATACAAGAGGAATGATATTTGATAGCAATTGACAATTCTTCTTTGCTACTTTGTAATGAATAATAGACTTCTCACAAGAAATTCCAGGGAGGACAGAACACACAGGAACAATATAGTTAATAATATATGTCATGGGATATTATGAACTTGCATAAAGTTGAATTAAGATTTAGTAATCATAACTCATATTTTTGCAATAAAAATATGATATCTAACACTTGGGGATAAATGGAAAGCTCATTTACAGTGACACATTTTCCTTAAAGGACTTTGGTAAAATATTCACATGGTAGTAAAGTATGTAACAAAATAAATAAATTAGCTGGTATACAAGATGGGAACATAAAAACATTTTATAGAAAATATTTTATTTAGATCACTAATTGTATTATAGGCTGTTGGTCAGACTGTAGCTTGAGGGGGCTGGTTATCCTATGGGACCCTTGTTAACAGCAGTTATCTGCATCCACTGTTCCTCCCACTCCTCCCACGTTTGTAATCCTTTTACAAATAAAACAAAATGTCCAAGACCATTAAAGAAACATTGAATAAAATAATAAAAAAGTAAAGGCTGTAATTATTTATTATAAACAGTATTAAATATGTTTCAAGTCAAGCTCTTCAAAACAGCTTATTATACATATTATACTTTAATGGTCCGTTTAAAGAAGCAGCCAAGCAAAGGAAATGGAACCCTGGAGTATAGAATAATTTAAAAGTAAAGCATTTAAACACAGTTGTTTTGGGGTTTTTTTCTTTACTTTTTAAAATGGTTTTGCCATCATTCTTAGTTATTCAAAGACCCATATGAGAAAGATAAAAATGTGACTGAATTGGTCCTTTAAGGATATCCCTGTATGAGCACAGGTTTGTTTAGGAGTGCCTTATCATTCAAATTAAAGGGGCAGTGCAGTTATAAAGTTATAAATTTCATCTAGCATATGAGCCAAATTATATACATTCACAAACTAAGAACCTCATCCAATTCAAGACTCGTAACTGGCAAAGTTAAGTTTTCTCAACTGCTGGAGCTTTTTTCAGTCAAAGACTGAAAGACACGTATTCAATGCGTTTCACTTGTAATATTACGTATCTCACACAGTGTCTGTAAACCAAGCTCTTATCGGTAACGTTGAGGGGTGTGGATTACATGATGCTCGCAAAGTTACACAACAATTTTCCTGAATTTTTTGCTGCAAAATAGCCAATAGAGAATGGCAAATGGCAAAGTAATTGACAAGGAGAGATAATAAATTTACGAGTCCCCTGCTCAACATTGACTGTGTTGTAGATTTTTTCAAGTTAGCACTCAGGTCTTGGAGCTGGAGGGTATGAGATTTTGAGAGAGCAGGAGAAGTGAGAGATTGCAGAGGGGGTTCATACTAATTTTACTTATTTTCTTAAGTAAAAAAAAATGTACACTAAATTTTACCAGATACATAATCACTGAGGAGTGGGAGGAAAGGAGGAAAAGGGAGGGGAGGGAGAGAGGGAGAGTGGAGAAAGGGAGTGGGAGAAGAGGGGAGAGCAAGGTAGAGGTAAGAAGGGAGTGGAGGAGAGAGAAGGCAGTGGAGGAGATGGGGGGGAGTGGAGGGAAGGGAGGGAGAGGTAAGGAGGTAGAGAGGAGAGAGAGGTAAGGAAATAGAAATGGGGGAAGCAGGAGAGGAAGAGGAGGGGAGGGAGAGAGAGAGGAAGAGGTAGGGTGAGAGGGAGTGAAGGGAGAGGGCTAGGAGTGATGGTTCTGGGAGGGGAGGTCAGGAGGTGAAGTAGGGTGAGAGAGTGAGGAGCCCATAGAGAAAGGAACACCTAGCTCAGGGTCAGGGGGGGGGGCTGATCCCAGGGAGGGTGTTGGAGGAGGTACAGGCCTCAGGGACAGAGCAGGGAGTGCAGGATCCACATCCACAGTCAGGAGGCTGTGGGCAAGCACAGGACCTCTAACTACAGGCCAGGGGAGACAGTGGTCCTCCTCAGTTTCATCTGTGCTCATGCCACTATACTTCTAGGAGGAGGGGGGTCAGGCTTTGAGTGCGGTAGCAGCTGTAGTTAGTGAGCTGGGATTTGCGACCAGGGATGTGAGGTCTGTCAGGCATCATTATGATGACAGCCGGGCCAAGGTAAAGAGGAAAATGGAAGAGAAGGCTAAAGCAGTGAAAGCTCCAAGTGGTGGTCCAAAAGTGAGCATCCAGTATAATCAGTGGGAGAGGTTACTGAAGGACATGATGACCTCAGCAACAGTTGTAGAAGCTCCAGGCCTGGTGGCACATAGGACCCAGCCACCATGCCAGGTGAATATCATATACAACAACATCCCCCACATGTACACCACACACACATAGATAACACACATCCTATGTAAATGCTGTCCACCACTGAGAAATAATCTATCCCTAGTTATATCCAGGAACATTACATATCACTTTCATTGGTGGACAGCATCAAATGTGTGACAATACTTACAGATAACACTGTACAATGAGTATCAAGGACAAAATATATTTGAAGTAAACTTTCCATAGAGAGTCCTGCATGGGTGTGCCCACTGCAGCATATGCAATCTGTAGGGATTGATGTGCAGTGTAGTGTATTAGCTTATCACAGCCCCAATCTCAGCAGAATGTTAACAACTATTTTTGCGAGATGGTCACTGATTGCTTGGTATGACACAGAGCAGCAAGTTCTGCAGAGTAAGTATATGCATGTGCCACAGAGTTCAGACTGCAGCAGGAATCAATATGTTGTTATGAGCCATTAAGAACCGTTGATGAAAGTACGTTTCTTGAGGCTCCTTCTTCATCTCCACAGTCTCCTTGTGTGCTTGCTGGCCTTCATCAACAGCTATTGTGCATTGCTGCAATGCTCCTTGTAATGATTTCTCCCTATATCCCCATGTCCTATAACACCCTGTTCCTTGCATGCTCCCTATGTGTCGGTCACCCCTATAATTTATTAGAGTCCCCCATGCAGCCACAATGAGTATCACCCACTATCGAACGGCTGCCCATGATGATTTTCTCATACTCTAGTCTATTACACCCAATGGTATTGTGTAGTTGACCTTCCCATGGCTGTCATGTACATGATCTTTCTGAGTACTGGGATCTGGACAGGATCCATGGTGTTAATGAGTATTGTTTGGGGTGCGTCTATCCCTTTAATAGTGAATGCATTGGAGCAGCTGTTGTAGGTTGTGCAGGTTTTCTATTTTGTATTAACCTATTGTGTACTGGGGTGTATGTTACCCTTGTAGTTGACTTGTGCAATGAGGAATTATATTATTGGCAATAGTTGATGTTGCCAATATGTATATTGACGCAAACATAATCATTTCAAATTGATTTTTTTAAATAATATGTGTGCCTATGAAACTGTTACATATTTTTTCCAATACAGTTACATGCTTCCATAATATGTTATAATAGTACTGTCTCTTTAACTGATTTTGCAGGTTTAAGCAATCCTTTTAATTTTCCCAATATGATTATTGTATTGTGGTAATGTGGCCTTTGGCTACTAGTTTCTCCTTTGAGATACATATAAATAGCAGAGATTCCAAGATTCTTTTTTTTGTACTTTTTATTAAAAAGTCCAAAATACAAAAGAAATAGCTTACTCCAGCATAAAATAAAATTCTGCATAAACGTACTGCTTAACATCAGAAACACCCTTACTAGCCCTGAATCCGCTTCTCGACCTTCAGGTAAAAACACAGAGTCTTTGAATAGTCCATTTTCAATGGTTTAAAGTGTCCTTTCTCTGCAGACAGTCGTCTTTACATTTCATACCATAGGGTGGGGTTCTGGCCCGCCCTACTCTCCCCAACCTCCAGGGACCCTTAACACCCACTTTTGCTTAAGGTTACAAATCTGTTAACTTCACAGACTTCTCCCTGGGGTTATCAGACTCTGTAATTGTACCTTTACATCCAGTCTCTCAGCTCTAATGGATCCTCTGCTCCAATCCCTGGGATAGCACCAATCAGTGTCCTCTGTAAATACTGCTGTCGCAAAATCCTTGCAGCAGCTCCTCTGCAAATCCCCCTTTTCTCTGCAGCAAACAGTCTCCTCTGTAAATGCTCTTTGTGGCACAAATCCTCTGCAGCAAACAGTCTCCTCTGTAAATGCTCTTTGTGGCACAAATCCTTTTTCTCTGCAGCTCCTGCAATCCTAGTAGCAGACTTCTCAGTTTGCTCTCAATTTCTGCTTCCATCAGACAAAGTCAAAACACTGCCTTCCCCCTCACTGGCAGATGCATACAAGCGTCCTTCTTAGCTTGTTTCAGACTGAGGCCTTCACTCTCACTGGCCTCACTCTGCTAGGCCAAAGAGAGACTAATTGCAGGGGACTCCACCCATCTCTCTGCTGTTGTCTTAAAGGCAATCCACAGCTGGGTTTCAATTAGCCTCTGATCACTGCCTGGAGTTAACTCTTTCTTTCTTCCAAAAAATCTTCCAGCTTCTTTAATTAAACCCACCTATTGGGGCATTTTTTGCTTCTCTCTGTTACAGTATATATAAGTAACAATTTTGTAATGTCACAGTTGTTTCTTTGGGACTGTTCAGCATTGAATTCTAATGCACTTCCATGCTTTTAAATTATTTTTTAGCATTTTGCTGTCTCCTTAACTGTTGCTGCATTACTCAGAAAGGGTTTTAAAACCATTTGCAATTGGTGTTCAGTGCACTTAATTATTTTCTCTAACGAGTTATGAATTATACTTAATTTGTTGAGTGCTAAGTAAAGTATCAATTGAATAGCAATTCAGTGTAAAACTTTGAAAAAGTCACTCGTAATTTTATAGTTGTTAAAAAATACATGGGAAGCATGCAGTAATTTTCGCATTTCTGGCTTGTTTGTAGTCATTACGGGTAGCTTGCAATTTTGAAAAACTGGGTCAATTGAACAGCTAAGTAATGTTACTGAATACTTTTTAGTGGTGTAAATTAACTGATCTACTCCCCCCATCTATAAGAGTGTGTAACAGTATGAGCTGTGCAGGCAGTAACCTGTGAATTCCCATAATTCATCTTATAATGCATACAGCATGGTGGGCGGCTCTCTACATGCCCACATGACCAAACGGTCATGTGGTGCTGGCTCCTGTACCATAATATGCACTACATTACTGTGCTTGCAGCCCACCCATGTCACACTGACATGCCACTGTAATGGTTAAACGTTCATAAATAGTAAGATCAGAATAGGCATTTCCAGCCCTAATCATTTTAGTTGGATTTAAGGGGGTCCTGAAGGTCCACCATGGGGGTTAAGGGGGAAATGGGGTCTTGAAGCTCACTGGGCTAGTAATGGCCAGAGAGGGTAGTTAAGTCTAACTTATTGGCTAGGTGGGACTCAAGTGGTCCTAATTAAGTAGGGATTTATAAAAGTTTTTTATATGTGTATTTTATTTATTTGAGTTATGTTGGTGTCATAAACCACTGGTATTTATTTTTAACCATGCTTGCTTTCCTGGGGGGTCCTAGGGATCCCCAATATGGTTTATATAACTCTGTGACCCTAATGTGATAACAAATAGTGGAATATAGGCATGTTGGTCAGTGGTAATCTACAACAATATTGCGCCACATGAGGGTCTCATTTTAATAACATCCTTTTAATACATTGGATGAAGCCTGAGGATGCGCTGAGTTGTAATATGTTGAGACAGATTGTGGTACATCTTTTTCAATCTTAGTAAATCACATTAATTTGGATGAAAAGACAAAATAAAACTTGTTGCATGAACAGGTAGGGTATAATACACCAAACAGCAGCATTACTGCAACTTTTAAAAACACAGGAAGGGGAAGCTGGATTTTATTATA
The DNA here is from genome assembly GCA_027410445.1 of Discoglossus pictus. Taxonomy (NCBI): domain Eukaryota; kingdom Metazoa; phylum Chordata; class Amphibia; order Anura; family Alytidae; genus Discoglossus; species Discoglossus pictus. The sequence goes on along the minus strand of CM050163.1, from coordinate 358,084,557 downwards.
GTGTGGGGGCTATGAAAAGAAGTATTTCACGCTGCCACAATCTCTATTGTATACACACTGTATATATCCATGGTTACCATAGAAATAGATTATTTTGTTACTATAAAGGTTAGAAATGAATGTACCAAGTGAAACTCTATGTTATTATGTGATATGAGTGGGAGCACATGTAAGAAAGTATTTCAATATTAAAGCAAGATCAAATTGTAATGAAATAGGGCAGAGGACACAAACTGCTCCTGCCTTTACATACAAACTATCTTTAAAATCTAGAAGTATCTTATAAAAAATAGTACTGTGCTATAGTATTGCATTTGCCACCCTCCGTTTACAGTGGGGGGGGGGGGGGGGGGGTATTTGATTCCCTGCTGATATTGAACATTTATCCACTGACAAAGAAATGATCAGTCTATAATTTTAATGGTAGGTGTATTTTAACAGTGAGAGACAGAATAACAAAAAAAACCAAGAAAAACGCATGTCAAAAAAGTTATAAATTGATTTGCAGGTCAAGGAGGGAAATACGTATTTGACCCCTTCGACTTGGTGGCAAAACCCTTGTTGGCAATGACAGACGTCAGATGTTTATTGTAGTTGGCCACAAAGTTTGCACACATCTGAGGAGGGATTTTGTCCCACTCCTCTTTGTAGATCCAAGTGATTAAGGTTTCGAGGCTGATGTTTGGCAACTCGAACCTTCAGCTCCCTACACAGATTTTCTATGGGATTAAGGTCTGGAGACTGGCTAGGCCACTCCAGGACCTTAATGTGCTTCTTCTTGAGCCACTCCTTTGTTGCCTTGGCTGTGTGTTTTGGGTCATTGTCATCCTGAGGAAAGGAGGTTCTCACCCAAGATTTGACGGTACATGGCCCCGTCCATCGTCCCTTTGATGCGGTGCAGTTGTCCTGTCCCCTTAGCAGAAAAATACCCCCAAAGCATAATGTATCCGTCTCCATGTTTGACAGTGGGGATGGTGTTCTTGGCGTTATAGGCAGCATTCCTCCTCCTCCAAACACGGCGAGTTGAGTTGATGCCAAAGAGCTCGATTTTGGTCTCATCTGACCACAACACTTTCACCCAGTTCTCCTCTGAATCATTCGGATGTTTATTGGCCGGGGGATCTTGCGGGCGCTGCAGGATTTCAGTCCTTCACAGCGTAGTGTGTTACCAATTGTTTTCTTGGTGACTATGGTCCCAGCTGCCCTGAGATCATTACCAAGATCCTCCCGTGTAGTTCTGGGCTGATTCCTCACCGTTCTCATGATCATTGAAACTCCATGAGGTGAGATCTTGTATGGAGCATCAGACCGAGGGAGACTGGCAGTTATTTTGTGCAGTGGCGGCTGGTGACTTTTCAAGTTGGAGGGGCGACAGGGCGAAACATAGCCACTCCCCCTTTTTCAAACCACACCCATCTTTATAACTCCCCCTGACGTCATAATGACCTGTATAAGCCCCGCCCAATGACCTTATACTTGTAAAGCCCATTGAAATACATGATCAGCAATGCAGAAATGTCAAGAAGTAAAGTAACAATGTGTTAAATTCATTGGTATACAATATAGATTGAAAAAACTCATGTGACAAGACTACAGCAATATCATAATTGCACCTATACGTATTAACAGAAAAATTAAAGGAGTGACACCTACCATTAGTCGGGTCTTCTTCTCAGGGTATTCACGTTCATTAAGTTGACCAACGAGTAGAAACAAATCTGCAGCCACATAGGGTTTGCACCTGGGGTTGAAAGAAAACAAGCAAATCAATCAGACCATTCAAGAACAAAACCATACTTAAAAAACATTAAACGACCAAGTGGAACCATATAGGCCCCAAACATACCTTAGAAGACCAAGTGTGACCATATAGGCCTCAAACATACCTTAGAAGACCAAGTGTGACCATATAGGCCTTAAACATACCTTAGAAGACCAAGTGTGACCACATAGGCCTCAAACATACCTTAGAAGACCAAGTGTGACCATAGGCCCCAAACATACATTAGAAGACCAAGTGGAACTATATAGGCCCCAAACATACCTTATAAGACCAAGTGTGACCATATAGGCCTCAAACATACCTTAGAAGACCAAGTGTGACCATAGGCCCCAAACATACATTAGAAGACCAAGTGGAACTATATAGGCCCCAAACATACCTTAGAAGACCAAGTGTGACCATATAGGCCTCAAACATACCTTAGAAGACCAAGTGTGACCATAGGCCCCAAACATACATTAGAAGACCAAGTGGAACTATATAGGCCCCAAACATACCTTAGAAGACCAAGTGTGACCATAGGCCCCAAACATACCTTAGAAGACCAATCAGCACTGTATAGGCCCAAACCAGTGGATCTTGGGATTCAAGAAAACAACAACATTTAACTTCTGGTTAGACAACACAATAATCAATGTCAAACAAACACATTGAATTAGCATATGGATAACCATATGAGCAGTAACGCCACGCCAAGGCTTCAACAATTGTTACTGACCATTCACACACCTTTTATAGCTCCTTCAATATGCACACCCACACACCATTCATACTTTACTTACCACTAGTTATTTTTGGTAGTGAGGTGGTGCCATTTCTGAGAACTTTACGTACCCTTGAAGGTGCCTCCAATTTCTTCAAACCAATGCATTTAACCGCTACAGGGCCATGGTGCTTTTTAATTACTTTTTTGATCCTCTTCAATGTGGAGAAGCATCTTTCTGGTTCTTTAGTAGTCTTCGTTGTTGTAAGCAGGATTCCTTATAGCTTCACTCACTCTGTTAAATTATGTAGATTAAATGGAAACTAAAGTTGCTGCAGAGCAACAGCACTTGTACAGACATGGAATTCTTGCTTCCCGTACACAAGTGACAGCTACCCTTGGAAGTGCCTCCAATTCCTTCAAACCACACCAAGGCTTGTTACTGACCATGCACACACCTTTCATAGCTCCTTCCATATGCACACCCACACACCGTTCATACTTTACTTACCACTAGTTATGTTTGGTAGTGTGAGGTGGTGCTGCTTAAAGCAGTTTATCTTTGCACACCTTGGGGGTATGCATTCTTCTTTGCTGCAATCACTTGTATTTTAATTTTGCACGGCGATCTTTCAAAGAAGAAAACTTCTCAATGGTTTTTTCATTGAAGTCTGGGATCTCGGAAATCAGTTGCTTTTCCATTGAGAGCATCGCCAATGCATTCAACCGCTCCAGGGACATGGTGCTTCTTAAAAAGGTTTTTATCCTCTTCAATGTGGAGAAGCATCTTTCTGATTCTGCAGTGGTCATCGGTGTTGTAATCAGGATTCTTAATAATTTTACTGTCTCTGTGAAATCATTCTGCAGATTAAATTGATGGAAACGTTTGTGCAGAGCAACAGCACTTGTACAAGTATGAAAATCTGTCTTCCCATACAGAAGTGACAGCTCAGTGCGTAATTGTTCCTTCTTCAGTATTGGATATGCTTGCATGGTGTCTTCCAGAGCTTGTGTTGGAAAGCAAGTGTCATGGGTTTTATACAAGTCACTTTGAACAAGTTTGGCACTGACTAGGTGTTTTAAAAATGAAAAACGTTCTTTTGCATGAACCACCACTATGTCACATACCTCTCTTGAAAGTTGTCTCAAGGTTGAGATCTCCGCACTCCGTCTGTTGACTGTTACATCGCTCGGCAAACTTGCTTCTATCTCTTCAACAGAATTACGGATTTTCTGGATGCTGGCGACAAAGTCTTCTGTGACTTTTTTGATATAAACAGTATCCGTGTCTCGCTTCTGAAGCTGACTATAGAGGATGTCAACATGTGGCATTATTAAATGAAATAATTTAAGGAAGTAAAGGAACTCCCGGTCTTCCAGCATTCCAATGAAACCTGCGGCTTCCCGTATAGATGTTGGATCAAAGTTTAGACATGCTTCAATTGTCTGGAAACACTCAAGTAGCGCATCTCTGTTCTCGTAGATCACGTTCACGGTCCTAACGTTGAAGTTCCATCGTGTTGGTGCACCTCTTGGAAGTCTTCTACCAACTACCTCATCCAGAACTCCAGTCCTTTTTGGAGAGCGTGAAAAAAAAGATGGTATGCCGCCTATGTTGGAAAAAAAAACTCGAACTCTTCCAATCCTTGAAACTGCTTTCTCCATTATTAGGTTCAGTTGGTGAGCATAGCAATGGACGTAGTGTGCGTTCGGGTACACGTCTTTTATTTTTCTTTGAACTCCTCCTTGATCTCCACGCATCACACTGGCACCATCGTAGCTTTGAGCTATGAGTTTCTTCTTGTCTTCTGGCTCTGGGAGAACAGTATTCAGTGTTTCCAGCACAACAGCAGCAATCGAGTCAGCATCCGTTGATTTCATTTCCGTGAAGCCATCAAATCTTTCCACCACTTGATGCTTCTTGTCAATGTAGCGATAGACTACAACGCACTGTGTCCTAGCGGAAATATCGGTTGTTTCATCCGCTTGGATTGCCACAAACTGGGCTTCCTTAAGCTCTTGGTGAATCACTTCCTTAATAACTTCATGCATGCAGTCCAGTAGCTCATTCTGCACGGTTTTGGACGTGCCCTTAAACACAGTTGCAGTCTTCAAATGCTGTTCCATTGCACTATCGATACTGCCAACCAAATCCACCAGGCCTCTAAACACTCCTGGATTTAGCGATGTTTCACTCTCGTCGTGTCCTCTTAATGCCAGTTCAAAAGCGCCACAAAAGCGAACACAATCAATTATCTTGGAAAGGATGTACCGGTTCTTAGCCACTTCTTAGTTGTGTTTTTGAATGCTGACTTGGTATCCTTGGTCCAGTTGAACAGCAATGTTCGCCTGTCCAAGCATCTCAAACTTGATCCTGTTATCCAAGTGAGCTTTAGAACTTTTGTGTTTCGCCAATTTATCAGCTAGATGTTTGACGTCAGTCACTCCAGTTTTGGTCCAAGCAGCGTCACCACCAAATAGGATGCATGGGAAACAATATAAGGACTTCCTAGAAACGCTTCCAGAAAGCCAGTCGTTCTTCTTGTACCATTCAGTATTGAAATTACGGACATATTGCTTCCCTCTATCTCTTGCGATTTGCTGCAGATTTATCTCTGGTTGGTCAGCTCCTAACCGTTTTACTTCCACCTTCTCCTCATAGGTTAGGGTGCCGAAAGGCTTCACAAGTAGAGAGTCAATAGTATTCATTTCTGATACCAATAGAAGAAAGAGATCACGGTATATTAATTTATATTATGTCACAAAATTACTTTAAAATAACAGTGTGTTGAATTCATTGGTATACATTACAGATTGCAAACCCTCATGTGACAAGACTACATCAACATCAAATTTGCACCTATACGCATGGACAGAAAATTAAAAGCAATGATACTCACCTACAGTTTACTCTCCTTCTCGGGGTATTCACGTCCAGTAAGTCAACCAACGAGTCCAAACAAATCTGCTTCCACAGATAGTTTGCACCTGGGGGGTGATAGAAAACAACAAAAAAAACATTAGAAATCTCAAGACCCAAACCGTAACTTTTAAAACCTTAAAAGTCCAAGTGTGACCATATACTCACCAACAGTTGACTCTCCTTCTCGGGGTATTCACGTCCAGTAAGTCAACCAACAAGTCCAAACAAATCTGATTCCACGGATAGTTTGCACCTGGGAAGTGATAGAAAACAACAAAAAAAAACATTAGAACGTTTAAGACCCAAACCATAACTTTTAAAACCTTAAAAGAGCAAGTGTGACCATATAGGTCCCAACCACACCTTAAAAACCCTAAATAACAAATTGGGACCATATAGGCCCCAACTGCACCTTAAAAACCTTAAATAACCAATTTTGACCATATAGGCCCCAACCGCACCTTAAAAACCTTAAATAACCAATTTTGACCATATAGGCCCCAACCGCACATTAAAAACCTTAAATAACCAATTTTGACCATATAGGCCCCAACCGCACCTTAAAAACCCTAAATAACAAATTGGGACCATATAGGCCCCAACCGCACCTTAAAAACCTTAAATAACCAATTTTTACCATATAGGCCCCAACCGCACCTTAAAAACCTTAAATAACCAATTTTGACCATATAGGCCCCAAACGCACCTTAAAAACCTTAAATAACCAATTTTGACCATATAGGCCCCAACTGCACCTTAAAAAACCCTAAATTACAAATTGGGACCATATAGGCCCCAACCGCACCTTAAAAACCCTAACTAACAAATTGGGACCATATAGGCCCCAACAGCACCTTAAAAACCCTAAATAACAAATTGGGACCATATAGGCCCCAACCGCACCTTAAAAACCTTAAATAACCAATTGGGACCATATAGGCCCCAACCGCACCTTAAAAACCTTAAATAACCAATTTTGACCATATAGGCCCCAACCGCACCTTAAAAATCCTAAATAACAAATTGGGACCATATAGGCCCCAACCGCACCTTAAAAACCCTAAATAACAAATTGGGACCATATAGGCCCCAACCGCACCTTAAAAACCCTAAATAACAAATTGGGACCATATAGGCCCCAACCGCACCTTAAAAACCCTAAATAACAAATTGGGACCATATAGGCCCCAACCGCACCTTAAAAACCTTAAATAACCAATTTTGACCATATAGGCCCCAACCGCACCTTAAAATCCTTAAATAACCAAGTTTGACCATATAGGCCCCAACCGCACCTTAAAAACCCTAAATAACAAATTGGGACCATATAGGCCCCAACCGCACCTTAAAAACCATAAATAACAAATTGGGACCATATAGGCCCCAACCGCACCTTAAAAACCCTAAATAACAAATTGGGACCATATAGGCCCCAACCGCACCTTAAAAACCTTAAATAACCAATTTTGACCATATAGGCCCCAACCGCACCTTAAAAACCTTAAATAACCAATTTTGACCATATAGGCCCCAACCGCACCTTAAAAACCCTAAATAACAAATTGGGACCATATAGGCCCCAACCGCACCTTAAAAACATTAAATAACCAATTTTGACCATATAGGCCCAAACCGCACCTTAAAAACCCTAAATAACAAATTGGGACCATGTAGGCCCCAACCGTACCTTAAAAACCTTAAATAACCAATTTTGACCATATAGGCCCCAACCTCACCTTAAAAACCTTAAATAACCAATTTTGACCATATAGGCCCCAACCGCACCTTAAAAACCTTAAATAACCAATTTTGACCATATAGGCCCCAACCGCACCTTAAAAAACCCTAAATAACAAATTGGGACCATATAGGCCCCAACCGCACCTTAAAAACCTTAAATAACCAATTTTTGACCATATAGGCCCCAACCGCACCTTAAAAACCTTAAATAACCAATTTTGACCATATAGGCCCCAACCGCACCTTAAAAACCTTAAATAACCAATTTTGACCATATAGGCCCCAACCGCACCTTAAAAACCCTAAATAACAAATTGGGACCATATAGGCCCCAACCGCACCTTAAAAACCCTAAATAACAAATTGGGACCATATAGGCCCCAACCGCACCTTAAAAACCCTAAATAACAAATTGGGACCATATAGGCCCCAACCGCACCTTAAAAACCCTAAATAACAAATTGGGACCATATAGGCCCCAACCGCACCTTAAAAACCTTAAATAACCAATTTTGACCATATAGGCCCCAACCGCACCTTAAAAACCTTAAATAACCAATTTTGACCATATAGGCCCCAACCGCACCTTAAAAACCCTAAATAACAAATTGGGACCATATAGGCCCAAATTGTAAAAATATATATATATATATATATATATATATATATATATATATATATATATATATATATATATAAAAATTTATATCAATATATCACAATAAATAAATATATATATATATATATATATATATATATCAAATTGATATATATATATATTTATTGTGATATATTGATATCAATTTTTATATATATATATATATATATATATATATTATATATAAATATATATATATATATATATCAATATATATATATATATATATATATATATATATATATATAATATATCCAAATATATATATACGCAGAAAAAATACACATAAATATACATAAACATATACATACAACAATATATATTAATTGATATTTATTATTTGATTAATTGATGTTCTTTATTACTTGTTATATTATATTGTTCATGCATTTCTATTACACATTATTTTTTATACATTTTACAGTGCTATTTTTTGGCTATACATGTTACAGGATATTTTCCTGTAACATGTATATCACATAAAATAGCCCTGTAATATGTATAATACATACAGGGTCAAACAAGTTCACACTAACCTTTTTTACCCTTACAGGCTTCCATACCTGTTTGTTGATTTGCTAATTTTTTAAAGACTGTGCTGTTGTTTATTTTATTTTTATTAATGTTTGTTTAAAGCTGTTTATTTTTGTATAATAATGTGTTACTGTGTTAATGTGTTTACTGTATTGTTTTTCCCTTCCCTTATTTTTATTTTATCTTTAAAAGTGACAGGCACATATACATGCTTGTTACTTCTAAAAATGGAATAAAAATAGGGGGGGGGGGGGGTAGGTATTTGGTTCAGGGTGGGGTCGGTCACGCTCAGGCGCCCATCTGTCGCCCATCGGACCGCGTAGGCCACGATCAGGGGTGGCACAGGCCTCATGGGGGTGAACATCCACCCCCATGTGGCCTGGTCAACCCCGCTCACCGCCCGAATACCCCAATCACCGTGATCGGGGTAATCGGGCGGTGTCATAGCATAGGCCGCATCGGGGTGGTGGTGATCGGGCCTCGGGGGTGGCATAGGGCGGCGACATGGAGGTCATCAGGGGTGGCACAGGCCTCATCAAGGGGGTGATCCGATCACCCCCATGTGGGCCTGTGCCACCCCGCTCACCACCCGACTACCCCGATCCCGTGATCGGGGTAATCCAGCGGTGGCATGATGGCATAGCATAGGGCAGGCCTGATCGGGGGTGGCACAGGCCACATGGGGGTGATGGCCAGGCTGGGGGTGGCACCAGGCATTGCAGGCCTAGGGTCGTCGGTGGTAGTTGGTGGGTGGCAGGGTAGGTGGCAGGCCAGGCAGGCATAGTGGGGTAACTGGTCACCCCTAACTTTTATTAGGGGCTACTAGGGGTTTTGGTTTGGCCAGGAGCAGGGCAGGTGCCAGGTAGACTTACTGTGTTAGGCAGGCAGAGCAGATGTGAGTAGATTCAGCCAGGGAGGTCTCTCAGTCTCAGCGTGACCAGGGTCAGGAAACAGAAAGGGGGAAGGGACAGGCAACTGGTGGTTTTATTGACTGTATCAGTCAATCAAAATGAAAACTCAAGGCCCTATTTGCTGGCGGCCGCTCAGGGCTAACGATCTGGGTGGGTTTAGATTGTTCTCTTAGTAACTGGACAGCCTTCCATCATTGATTGGTCAATGATGGAAAACTGTCAGTCATTAATTGATACATTTATGACCGCCCATGCATATCGTCACTGTGATGGTGGGCGGCATGCATTAACGGTCAGGGGGCCAGGCCAGGACTCATTGAAGAGAAGAGAAGAGTCTAAAGGTTAGTGTACTAGTGTAATATGATCACACAGGGTGCAGGGGGCTATAATATAGATACACAGCATTAGTTAATGTAGCGCAAGGGTTATCTTAAAGTGACAGTGTCCCTTTACTAACTTTACTTCATTTTAATACTATTGAGACTTGAAATGATGTACACCTTATATTTAATTGTTTTTGGGTTATACTAATACATTGTTGTGTTTTTTTTATTGCAGGGTGAAGAAAATATTTGGGGGGGCGTTTGCCCTGACGCCCCAATGGACGGGCCGCCCCTGATTTTGTGTTTCTTACATTTGCAAATAATCGCAACAACTGTTGTCACCTTCTCACCAAGCTGCTTGGTGATGGTCATGTAGCCCATTCCAGCCTTGTGTAGGTCTACAATCTTGTCCTTGACATCCTTGGACAGCTCTTTGGTCTTGGCCATGGTGAAGAGTTTGGAATCTGATTGATTGATTGCTTTAAGAGAGTGCTTGTTACCTGTATAAAAGACACCTGGGAGCCAGAAATCTTGCTGATTGATAGGGGATCAAATACTTATTTCCGTCAGTGACCTGCAAATCAATTTATAACTTTCTTGACATGCATTTTTAGTGTTCTTTTTTTTTTTATTCTGTCTCTCACTGTTAAAACTACACCTACCTAATTATAGACTGATCATTTCTTTGGCAGTGGAAAAATGTTCAAAATTAGCAAGGGATCAAATACTTTTTCCCCCACTGTATAAATGTCAGTGGTTGTACTGTTTCTTCATTGGATAAGATATTATAAAAGTATTCCCTCCAACAAGCTCACTGTACTTCTAACATTTTATATGGAAAGTAAAAACATTATTCCAGTTAGTTGATGATGATTAATGATTTACTTGCTAACATGGTGTTTTTCATGGAAAATTCCATTTAAAGTTAACAACTTGTTATCCGTAATTTTCTGTTGAGTAAAAGCTAGTTGGTAATTCTTGGTTGTGTTTATGGGCAACGATATATGAGTTCCACATACCTATAACAGTGATTACATTTCTGTTGCATGTCGTAGTACAGGTATAACAAGGTAGCTACATTACCAAACTGGGAAATTAAGAGGCAAAATGAGTAGTTACTTAGTAGAAATATTATACTGTACAGTCATTCACTGACATGACAAAACTGGAGCTCACTCATTGTTCTCTTCCTAATCAATAATCTATCAAATCCATTTTGATTTCCTCTGCCAAATACATCTTACACCTTACTCAATGCACCAGTAGTAGTCAACCTAGTCCCGACTGCCCACTAGTGGGCGATTCAAGCTTTCATGGTGGGCGGCGGAGTAATCTCTAGGTAACAAGTGACATCACATGCAGGAGACCAGCAGCACAACGCTTGGCTGGTTGTAGAGTTGGTGAAAGGTGGCTTTTCTTGCGCTGCAACCAATATGTGGATTTTTTTTATTGCTTTCATAGCAATAATTGCTAAAATGCATATTTTTTTTATAGAAACCTGTTTTTGTTTGGTGATTAAATATTTTTTAAAAACCTGTTGTATTAATCCCTGTGCAAACTGCTTTTGCTACAAAGACATATTAATTCACATACACATTTATTTTACTAAAAGGTTGCTCATATTGAGATTATATATGTACAAACATTCATGTATTACATTTCAATAAAAGCTTTATTCCGCAACATTGATTTTCATTATTGCCCTCTAGTGGTAAAATAATAAAAAACAGTTAGAAATAAAGACATAATAAAAAATGTATTGTAAAGTGATTCTTATAATCATATTAAACATGAGAAAAGTATCAGACGAGGATAGTCAATCATTTTGCTTAGTGTGTAAAGATCTGAATTATTGAAGATTCAGTGTACAAATTACAATAGGGAAAACAATTATCAATAAAAAAAAAAGAAACAGTATCAAACTTCACTAAACACTGGGGAACAAGTGTGCTGAATACAGATTGCCTCCTATGTGTTGTAACATCTAACTCTGCATCATCTATTTCTCCAAATTCTTGATATCCCAACATGTACCAGAAACAAAATCCAGCATTATGAGAAACAATCCAGCATTATGATGATTTACATGTGATTAGCCCAGTGAGAAATGGTTTGTACCAAGATATTATCCCTATAGAAAGACAGCAACATAAAATTTAGTACCACTGTCTGGATAACACTATTTTATAAAGATAACACCTGAAATACCTTGTGTTGAGTGAAAACGATGATGGCAAACATCCTATCCTACCTTTTAAAATGGCATAACATTGTGATGCTCTTAATGAAGTCTGTTCCTTTTACTCGCTCTATCATTCCCCACAAGGATTATTTTGGGAAGATGTCCTCTGGCACTTACACAAATTTACCTCTAGCACATATATGATTTTTTTCTAGGATACCTAAATAGTTTCTCTATGATATCTACACATATAGTATAATCACATATATAGTTGTGAGCATGCGACCCTCGCAAAATTTACCTCGTTACACAAGGAAAATACGAGACACGTTATGACCCATTACAACCTTGCAAAAAACGGACGCAACACGCGCACATGAAAACATGAAAAATACAACAAATACACACAACAAATACATAAAAAGCTTACTTACAGGAAGAGGGATCATCCAGGACCTCGAAAACTAAAGTTACACCTCAATTTAATTCAAATTAAAAGAGTTTAGACACTAAAAAATTCTCTAAGCCAGAGAAAAAATGGCCTCCGAAAAAAACGAAAACTAGGCTACAGCAGTCTAAAGACTCAAAACACCACCAAACACCTACGTATTTGCTGAAAAACACCTACGAGATTAAAAAACAAGGAAGCAACCTGCGCGACCCCAAAAACATTACAAACACAATAAATACAAACAACAAACACATAAAAAGCTTACTCACAGCAAGGGGGAGCACAGAGGACCTCTGCACATCAAGTTACATCTCGATTTAAGCACAAATTTGGGAGTTTAGAGACCCGAAAATCACCTAAGCGAGAGAAAAAATGGCCGCCGAACAAAACAAAACGAGGCTAAAGGTCCCTAAACACGCAAAACACCACCATAAACACGCAAAACACCACCAAACAGCTACGGATATTCTGAAAAAGTTGCATGACATAGAAAACGAAGGATGCTAAATCAGCCACAGGCGCATACCACACATTAGCCGCCATTTTAGAACAATAGCTTATACAATGCGAAAGTACACAGCTACGCTAACGGATTTGCCTTGCGCATACACACTATTACACTGCACACATTCATGACGCTTACACAGCAGCTCCACAGCAATAAAGCTGCAGCAACATCAAAACAGATTGCCAACTCTTCAACAGAATGCTTCCTGCATATATTACTTCAAAATAGGTAAAGTATATTCATTTATTAATCTATTATTTATTTTATTATACACCAAACAGCATAAGCTCACTTACAATTTCATTGCCGTCATTTTTTGACGGGCAATCCGCTAGTATAATATAATAATAGTCCTAGCTGGACTTAAAGCACTTTGCAATACTTTCCAGATACTGTGTTATCCAAAGATTTGTGTAAGCAAATATATCTTAAGGTGTTTATTTTTTATTTTTTGTTTGTTTTTTTAAATGTCCAAGGATGGTAACTCTGGAACTGTTATGGGGAAAACGTTCCACAGAACTGGAGCTGCATAAATAAAAGCGGTAACACATTCATCACACTCACACTTTCTCATGCATGCTTTCATGCATTCTCATGTATACACTGACTTTCATGTACTCATTCATTCATTAGCACATACTCAACCAAGCATGGATGTACTCAATGTCTCGCACACGCTCTTATACACTCTCACACACACTGTTTTGGCCTGTGTGCAGTAGGTCTAAATGTGAGTGAATGTGTTTTGAGTCTACCTAAATATATATTGACATCATTCACTCATACATTTGAACACACTCTCATGCTTACTCAACCTCACTAACATACTTGTACGCACACTCTCACTATAAGTTTTTGACTCCTTGAAGTAAAATGTGACATTGCACCTCCAAGTTCTTTCCCTTTATCCATCCCATAAACCTTTGTCCAAATTGGACATGACATCCAACATTTGAGTGATCTTCTTTCTGTTCTTAAGGTGATTTCCCCAAATGAATAGACTTTTGCTTCAAATTTCACACAATCTCAAATAATGTATATATATATATATATATATATATATATATATATATATATATATATTGTGATGAAGTGCCACCAGGAGAGAGCTCATCAAGACTTCTCCCCTGGGAGGTGAAAGAGTTAAGCCTCCTAAAACAGACTAATTAAGCCCAGCTACATTCTGCCTTAAAAGGACTACTGAGCACTCAGCAGGGGGTGGCTGATTAGGCTCTGGCCTAAGTGCTGTGATGAGTGTGTGTGGAGCTGCAGTCTATGGGAGAAGCTGTGAGGTGAGACAGTCAGGAAGACTGGATCCTGAGAGCTGAGCTGTTATAAGCTCTGAAGTAAGGCAGCAGGGAAGACTGCTTAAAGTATAGAGAGACACTGGCAAGTGAGTGAGGATTGCCTGGAGTGTACAGCTGGCTTAATAACAAGAGACACAGAGTGTTTAGCGTGACCTGAGAGGAGAAAGAGACAGAGTTCCTGAACAGGACCTGGTGGGGCTTACAGTAAAGGTGCCAGAGCAGCATTGGAAGCTGCATTGAGAGGATCAGTCTGCGTGACTGCAACAAAGTTACAAGAGAGACTGTTTACTGCAAGAGGAGGGGTCCTGCAGAGGATCCATTGCAGTTGAGAAGCTGAGAGAGACTGGACTTAAAGGTACCACCCCTCTGTGTGAAAGGGTACTGTTTAAACCTGCAGACCGAGAAGCGGCTCAGGGCTAGTCAGGGTGTTTCTGAAATTAAGCAAGCCCGTTTCTGCAGATGTTTCTTTTATGCTGAAGTTAAGCTATTGTTTGTTTTGGAAAGCCTTGATTAAAGCAAAGATAAAAGTGTATCGGACTCAGTAGTTTATGAGAAAATCACAGGAGCAACAAGTAGCCAAAGGCCGGTCCTGTCACAATATATATATATATATATATATATATATATATATATATGTATAATGTCAGACATTTTGTTATATCAGAACTCCGATCCTTATCCATTACCTCTCTAACTAAATTTCCATTTATCTGTGCTATCTCCTCCACACATGACAAAGCCCTTATTACTACATCATATATTTTACTTACAACATCATCACATTTGGGCACACCCCCATACGTTTTGTCTGGGGAATCAGACATTGGGGAGACCAACTGTATTGAAAGAGTAGCAGGAAATATGAGATGCCATAGCCTCCTCCTCATTAAATAAGATAATTAAAGCAACTTTAACTAATAAGCATATAATAATAGTCTCCGTACACTTTTCACTGATGTTATTGTACATCAAAAATTACTTTATTTGGATACCTATGATCCGAAAAAACGCTGGTAAGTGATAAAAAAAGTGCTTACAAATTCTCATAATGTCAGAGTATCAGCACAAAAGTGTATTTTCACACAAGAGTATTCTGGTCTGTATAAATAAATCTAGGCCATTCCATCAATCAACTGGCATCACATTGCTACTATAGACCATTGCTAATCAACTCTCATATATCAGAATATACAGATAGTACTTTTAATCCAGGATATACTGATAATCACAAAGTTGTTAAGTATTTATAAAAAAGCACATAGTATTCAAAAAAAGAAAAATAGTGGAACACAGGTATACAATAACTCCAAAATAAGGAATTCACATAATATAATGGCTATATGTATTGCAAAAAAATGCAACAAAAATAAACAGATCATTAGAGAATATACGTATGGGAGGGTAATAACATACAGCAATATCAAAAATACTTGTGATTCAGTTTCCCTCTCTCCAAACTTCTCTCTTTATGAAAATTGACTTGTGAGCCATTTACACCATTTTTCCTTGTTGAACCTGTCCCACTAAAACATAAAATGCCAATGGTCCGTTTCGTCCTTTTTCTAAGATGTTATTGTACTGTCATTTTAGTGTCATATTCAGCCTTTCCTATGTTCGTGAAAGCTAGAAATAAAATATTTTCAGTTATAAGTAACTAACCAATTTAAGCCAATAAGTCTCACTTTGATAGCTCTGCCAGCATAAATTATGTCAGCACTGTGTAGCTGAATCTAAGGTCCTATCAGTATTCATTCAATTCATTTAATGTAGAAAGAGGATAAACATTTTAATAAAATGTATGTTTAATTGATTAAATGATGTTTACATGTGGTTTTAACAATGTCACATGTCAATATCCATTTATCACGGATGCCTTGCCATTCACCTTTTTTGTTCAAGTATAAGAAATTTAGAAGCATAGGCTTATAGCTATAGTTTACAAAATTTGTATGCAGCTACGTATGTCCATGAAGTAGTACACATAACTTTCAGTAATCCATGTGAATATATCACATATATAGTTGTCGTACTGCGAGTTGTTGTCGCGCTCATTGAAGGCCTTGCGATGAGTGCCGCGGGCGCTCATCTCAAGCCCTCGAGTCCTGCGGGACTCAAAGGCGCTCATTGCAGGGCTCTAGATGAGCACCATAGGCGCTCATTGCGAGTCCCATGGGCGTTAAGAAGTATTCAATACTTTAGGGCCCGCAATATTTTATCAGTCAATTTTACGGCCAGCAATACTTTATCTGCCAAGTGCATAACTCCAAAGACCCACAAAAAAACACAAATCCTATTAAAAACAAATGTATATACTCACAGACAACTCAGGGGGACAGCCAGGGATCCTGTGAATGAGCTAGAACGATTATTTAAACTATATTTTGAGTTTTTGAACACTCTAAAATCGGCTAAGCAAGAAAAAAAATGGCAGCCGAAGGCACTCATTGCAGGGGTGGAGATAAGGGCCGCAGGCAATCATCGCTAGGCCTACGGGACTTAGCTGCAATGAGCGCCAAAGGCATTCATTGCAGGGGTGGAGATGAGCCCCACAGGCGCTCATCACGGGACTTGGCTGCAATGAGCACCGAAGGCACTCATTGCAGGGCTCATGATCAGCACCAAAGGCGCTCATTGCAGGGACCGAGAGACTGTGGGACTCAGTGCATAGCAATTTGGCGCTGATCACGAGTCACGCAATACTTTATGACTTTAACGGCCGAACCACCAAACTCAACAGACCACCAAAAACACCAAATACTTAAAAAATATATATTACACACTCACACATAGCACAGAGGGAGAGACAGGGAGACTGTGAGTGAGGTTGCAAGTTAATTTGAGCCAATTTTTCGAAAATCAGCTAAGCGAGAAAAGAATATGGCGGACGAAAAAGAAAACGTAAGAGGATAAAAACGAGGCCGAAGGGAGTAAAAATGACCCTGAAGCCAGTAACACTTAGCCAAACAACACAAGCCACGCAAAACTTCAGCACAGACACAGAGGAGAAAGAGAAAGGGGAGGGAGAGAGGGTGGAAAGAGACACGGGGGGGGGGCAGAAGGTGAACATTGAGAACCACGAAAGTTTTGGGTTGCCAAGGCCTACGATGAGCGCCAAAGGCACTTACTGTGGGGCCCGTACAGTGGATGGAGGGAGAGGCTTCCAATGAGTGCTATGGTCACAACCATAAGCAATAGGTTTGGAGGGTGTCAACAAGGCCTATAGTGAAAAAAATACCGTCCCCACTGTGAAGCATAGTGGTGGCTTACGGATGTTTTGGGGGGATGGGTGAGCTCTAAAGGCACAGGGAATCTTGTGAAAATTGATGGCAAGATGAATGTAGCATGTTATCAGAAAATACTCGCAGACAATTTGCATTCTTCTGCACGAAGGCTGCTCATGGGACGCTCTTGCATGATAATGACCCTAAGCACAAGGTGAAGGTTGTGGAGTGGCCATCACAGTCTCCTGACCTTAATATTATCGAGCCACTATACGGAGATCTTAAATGTGCAGTTCATGTAGACAACCAAAGACTTTGCATGACCTGGAGGCATTTTGCCAAGACGAATGGGCAGCTATACCACCTGCAAGAATTAGGGGCCTCATAGACAACTATTACAAAAGACTGCACGCTGTCATTGATGCTAAAGGGGGCAATACACAGTAGTAAGAACTAAGGGTATGCAAACTTTTGAACAGGGTCATTTAATTTTTTTCTTTGTTGCCATGTTTTGTTTTATGATTGTGCCATTCCGTTATAACCTACAGTTAAATATGAATCCCATAAGAAATAAAAGAAATGTGTTTTGCCTGCTCACTTATATTTTCCTTAAAAATGCTACATATATTACCAATTCACCAAGGGTATGCAAACTTTTGAGCACAACTGTACATACACAAACAGATGCACATACACAGGTACCCCAAGACATACATATATAGACACACATACAGAGGTATACAGATACATACATACAGGGTAGCACAACATTTGGGCACACGAGACGTGTGCGCCATCATGTGCGCGCCGACAAATGAGCGCAACAACACAAGCGCGCCTGACAATTGCGCGCACCCACAGCAGCTCACTAGAAGACTGGGGGAATAGTGGGGACAGCTACAATGGACAAAAGGGACACCCTTGTTGTGTATCATGCTGTGACCCCCCCTTGCTGTTTGTCATGTTGTGGTGCCCATTCCTCTGTGCCATGTTGTGGTGCCATTCCTCTGTGCCATGCTGTGGTGCCCCTTGCCATGTTATGTCGCTGTCCCCGGTACTCACCTCGCTGCACACTGAAGGTGTATCTCTCCTGTATTTCTACACACGGTGGGTGTCCATCCTGTCTTTTGTAGCTGTCCCAGGTATTACCCCAGTCCCAGGCCTGCTGGCTCCGCTCTCCCGCGATATTGTCTGGTTCTCTGTTTTCGGGCCGCTGCTGTGGGTGCACGCATTTGTCAGGCTCACTGCTGTTGGTGCTCGCATTTGACGGTGCGCACGGGCTGAGGCGCGCATCTTGTGCGCTCAGACGTTGGGGTGCCTTAATTTAGTTTTAAAAATTTAGCATGGTAGCAGAACTATGAAAAAGAGGAAGTAGATATATTTTAATACTTAGATGACAGCTTAAGAGACAGTATCAGTTAGAGCCAGTTAGCGTCAGTAAGAGCTGACACAGAATATGACACTTTTACATATAAAATTAACAATTTGTCCAAAAGGCAAGGCATTACAATAAGTTAATAAAATGTCTTGAAAGAGAGCGTATCAGTGGCAAAGTTATGCTACGTAACAACAACTTTTGAAAGTTGCCCTAAAATGGGAACATCTGGTCTATTATAACCAATATAAAAAGATAATTATAACAGAAGCCAGCAATTGCTACACTAAATTACAAAATAAATGTAAACAATTTATAAATAGTCCGCCAATGACCTGCTACCCCCTATGAGCTCAGTATTCCCTGGATGTCTTAATACTCACTACCCCCTGTAATCCAGGGGATCCCTGGGACCCCCTTCAATACCCATTACCCCTATGAGTCCAGATATCCCTGGGATTCCTTCTTAATACCTGCTACCCCCTATGAGCCTGATATTCCCCAAGATTCCGCCATAAAACTCGCTACTACATATGATTTCCTTAGGGCAGCAGCAGAGATTCAGGATGCCCAGGGCCTACAGCTCAGTAAAATAATAAAATGCTTCAACTGGTTCCAAGATAGCCGGTTCCCTCAATAATGAAAACACATCTTGCTTATGTGTCCCTAAACCGAGCATAACACAGTTTATATCTCCAACACATATTTAAACAGTACATTAACCAATCAACATTCTTTAATCAACTTAGAAGTGCCCACTTATCCAGGACATAAGAGTGATGAACCTGAGTATCGATGATCATCACTGGAGGGCATAAAAAGACAAATAACATATATTTGCCCCCTTACAGGTATTATTTATTTTATCTTATGTAGCCATTTTTTATACGTATTTAGTGTTAGGGACAACATCTATCGCGGGTCCCCTCTGGTGACTAGGAAGGGTGCCATGTGAGGCCCTGAGGACCCCCATGGTATAAATTTACTGTAGTTGCCATGTATCTCTGTGGTATAAGTATTAATTTTGTGGTTAATATTAAGTGTCACAGGGACCCCTATGGCTATACTTTAGATTACTATGTGGTCCATGCTGATCCCCAAGGTAATGGGTTAATATTTGGTACCATGGAGGTCCAAAGGAGCCCCCATAGTTAAAATATAACTCGGAGATCCCCAGGCTCATAAAGAGTAGAAGGTATTTAGGGGGATTCCAGGGATCCCCTGGCTCAGAGGGGGTTGAGGTATTTCTCCCTCAAATATGTCAGATTTCAGCAATCAAACATCAATTAAGGTGATACCTTCTTCATAGCAAAATATTTGAGGCACGTGGGCTTATCTGAAGCATTTTCTGCTTATACGGGGGTTGAAAATATTTGTAGGCTTTTTATAAAATGTAGGGCACCTGGAAAGATTTACAAGTAAACTTCAGTGAGATCAGATATTGTTAAGGGAGGCATGTGATAGCAATTTTTAAAATAGTTATGGGACAGGTACTCAAGGCTTAAAATATTTTTGATAGTTTGAGTACTTGGATGGCATTTCTTGGATGTTAGATTTACATGTGTAATGTGATCGCTCAGCCTAGTAGTGAGTAGTGAGTGCTACTCAACAGACAATGGCTAGTATTCATCTTTAAAATACATGCTACAGAAAAAAAATATATAATGACATTATACTATGTTTAATATTTACGGTTTGGAAAAAAAGCACATAAAAAATGTCATACTTTTCTCAAAAGTAAAAATTACAGAATTTAATTATTACCTTTTATAGGTAATTATGCTGTAATGGAATCTAGCATTGTAGTTTGTATTGTTCTACTTCCTGAAGTGGAAGGAGAATTTGAATGCACAAGAAGCTTTTATCTGCACAGTGGGAAACTGGCTGCTAAAATACCATTGCTTTTAATAAGAGAATGCTCAGAAAAAATATGGAATCACTCAGTACAAAATAATGGCATACAAAAATTTTAAATATAAAGGAGGTGTTTATATTCTCTTTCACTTTTTAAAAAAAACATTGAAAAGAACATATAGAAAAATATGACACCATAGTGTAACTTAAAAGGAGTTCGGGAATGAGGCATAAAAGACCAAATTAAAAAAAAAAATGTATTTGTTGATGTGAAAACTTCTGGAGAGATATACAGTAAATATAATGAGGCAGTGGTGAGCTGGAGTAAAATAATCAAAAGTCCTGTTACCAATATTTTGTGTGGCTCTCCAACATCTTTTGTTGAATCTGGGCCACTGAATTATAGATAAAAATAAGATTTGCAAATTTGCAAACATAGATGTCTTACAAATATACAAATTGTAATTGACTGTACCATTTATCTGATGGTGTGATTGTGTAAATGGGCATGATTTACGAATCATCTAGTGGATTGTGAAGCAGATCTCTGAAGACTATGATAGCTCTTCCTTAAGGAAAAATTAGTATTGCAGCCCTTCATCGGCCTATACAGCCCCTGCCATAAAATACTGAATCTACTTCAATATGTATATGATTATGAATTCTGAAGAAGTAAACATTGACTGAAGAGATTTACCCACTGGGTTTCCACGCTATTAAATTCCACATGAATGGTATTCAGTCTAGTCTAGGGCATCTATCACTGGCTAGAGTTAATGACAGATGACCTAGTTACATTAATGAAAATACATGACTATCTGCTAATATCCTGGACATATCGCAAGAGAAACATAGTTGAAAATATGTCCAGATGAGGGAGCTACTGCTACAGATATGTAGATATGTCCTTAGCCAAAAGCTAAACACTACCCATCATTCACCTTATTGACTTGTCCTTAGAAGGTTTATGTAAAATTGGAGAAAGAACATCATGTAGAAATATAACAAACTAGAAATATAACAAACTAGAATGGGTCGTGTTGTTAGCTTTTGTCAATGATGATGTTTATATAATCAAACACAATGTGACACTAAACATGCAACATGATTCAGCTAATCCTATAGATACACAGACCCCAAATCTGTCTGGGACACCTCACATTTCATACCAGTATTTATGGTCAGTGATACAACACAGACAAATCTGTGCATTATCATTTATTTTCAGTAAAAGTAAAGAGCTGCTTCTCTTCATATCTTTTTCTGTTTTGTCATGTTAGAACAATGCAGCAGTGTTTACTGGCACATTACACTCATTTTTCATTTATCCAAACTTGACACTCTTTGCAAACAGACCGAGCACTTTAGGGTAAATTGAATATAAATTGTGTCTTTTTCCACCAGTCTAGACAGTTAAGTACATCTAATTTGTTCTTACACTGAAAATCGTTCGAGCCTTGAAATAAATGGAAAACTGCTTATTATAGTAAGTGACGAGAGGAAAATGCTGAAAGCAAAAGCAATCAAAACAGCTGGAATATCTTATTGTCATTTACTTAAAAGATACTGAAATATTCTGCAGCACATTTATGAAAAAGAAATGCATAGTAAGCTATCATATGTCAGTACAGCAGAAATAAATAACTTTGTTTAATCAAGCAGCTGTTTTCCTGTTTAAATTGTTTCTTGATATATAGATGGTTATGTGGTTCACTTAAGGATAATGTACATTGACGCTTTTTAAGTTTTATAGCTCCTGTGTGACACTTAATGACTTACATTATGCATCCTGGAAGCACATTGTGTGTGCTTCCACATTGACCTAGCTACCCAGAGGCTTCCTGAAAGGGTGGACTTTTTCCGATTACTCCTTGTTTGATAGATTCAATGGAAATGTTAAAAAAGAAAATACTTTCTATATCCTCTTCATAGCTTGATGTATTTTATTATATTTTGACTACAACATCGTACTTCCTAATATATATCACAGACAGACATAAGTGACAAGTTTCCTAACTGTTCTGCCAGAAAATTCTGAAGGGCATTGGTTATTTCTCATATTTCACAAAATATTGGTTAAACAAGACCTTCAGTTGGGAAAACACTTAAACAAAATGCATGTTGCACAAAACCGACTATTCTTTAATGGAAATTTGTCATTTTATGACATATACTCAAATACTGTAGGTCTGGATGCTATGGCCATAAGCAAACAAGCAGTGGTAGCCTACCATGGTCCTCAAGAAACACTAATGCTCATGGATTTTAGTATCTCTTTTCTTGAGTTTAGGCATGCAAAATATTAGCTCAGTCAATTTGATTCAGCTGTATATCCTCCTATATTCTACATTGAGGCAAATTGTATAGTGCTTGCAGTTGCTTTAAGACATCTGCAACCAGAACCAAAGAACAGTCAGATAAAATAAAATCCAGAGTTTATTAGATTCATATTCCAAAACGTTCATAAGTGATTGAAGGGCCACTTAATTCAGCACAATTTGAACTACACCACAGTAAAGATCTCCTAATAACATGTTAAAATACTTTTGGAATTTTTGATATACGTTCATTTTTTCACTGAGGAATTAAATAAAGTATAGTCTGTGTTTAAATGTGTTATTGACATGCCCACTCCAAGACCCACAGCTTCAGCTCCGTGTAGTAAGCATAAGAGAAAAAAAAAGAATATATTGAAGTGTTATAAATGTAGAATATCTGTTTTAATATATTGTATGTCTTAATACAAGAATACTGGGGCTACCCTTTAAGAAAGAAAGTCATGGAAATTGCTACCAAAGGTTTTCAAGCAGATTCAATAAATAACTTAAAAAAAATATTTGATATATTTTGAACAAAATATGCATAAACTGGTGTGTCATTTAACTAGTTATTGGTTTCAGGGCAGAGTTTTCTTCCTAATGTTTCATTGCTGTTTTTTGTTTGCCCTTCTTTTGGATCAACTAACAGTTCATATAATACAAGAATGAGAGGAGATCTAAAACTTGAAAAACATTCAACAAAAGTATTTTTTCAACCTAAATTCCTTTGTATCTGATTTTGAAGAAAGAAGAGAAGAGAAATCTGTTTAGAAAAAGTCTTGTTTATTTCATTATTACATATAGAAAATGATGCAATTGATTGACTTTAATTTGCATGTAACCTCACGCCTAGATGACCTGGCTGTCCCCCTGTGCTCTGTGTGAATTTTTTAATGTTTTGTTTTTATTTTTGGTGTTTATTGATGTACACGTTTTTGCCTGTTAACTTCGTATTTTATATATATATATATATATATATATACACTGCTCAAAAAAAATAAAGGGAACACTAAAATAACACATGCTAGATCTGAATGAATTAAATATTCTTATGAAATACTTTGTTCTTTACATAGTTGAATGTGCTGACAAAAGAAATCACACAAAAATGAACAAATGGAAATCACATTTTTCAACCCATGGAGGTCTGGATTTGAAATCACCCCCATAGTGTAAACATATCACATATAATAGTTGTCAAACTGCAAGCTGTCGTCACGCTTTGCGAGCTCACGAAACAAGCTCGCCGGGATGCAGTACTGGCCCCAAATGGCCCCAAATGGCCCCAAATGCGGACCTCACGAAGCGGAAGGCTAAAAAAATAACGCAAGATGAGGAAATAGGGACTTAGAAAAAAAATACGAAGTTAACAGGCGAAACGTGTACATCAATAAACACCAAAAAACACTGAAAAATAAAAACAAAACATTAAAAAAATCACACAGAGCACAGGGGGACAGCCAGGTCATCTAGGCGTGAGGTTGCATGCAAATTAAAGTCAAATTTAAGGAGTTTCGACGCTTGAAAATCGGCTAAGCAAGCAAAAAAATGGTGGTCGAAAAAAATTAAAACAAGGCTACACAACCCCGAAGCGCAGAAAACACTGACAAGGACATACGACTTTTAAAAACAACAATTATGACCCGCAGAAAAAAATGATACGAGGTCGCAAAAATAAGACATTAATGGCAGAACCGCGCATATCGACAAACAGGAAAAGCACAACAAAAAAATACCACATAAAACAAACATCACACACAGCACGGGGGGACAGCCAGCACGTCTGAGAGTGAGTTTGCATGCCAATTTAAGTCGCACTTAAGAAGTTTCGGCACTTGAAAATCGGCTGAGCGAGAAAAAAAATGTTGGCTGAAAAAAATGAAAACGAGGCTAAAGGACACAGAGCTGCGAAGATAGCCTCCAGGCACATACGAGTTACACAGGAATATAGCAGATACAAAATATGCCATTACAACGGACGGAAAATGCTTGTGAGCCAAGTATAACAAGTATAAAATAGCAAATAGTGTTTAATAAACCTAAATGGATGGAAAAGAGCTATAAAAGCACAATTTGTACCAGTATTCAGTAGCCCATGAGTAAGCCCTAGGAGGGGCGAAACGGGACCGTCGGGACTATTTTCTACCAAGCGCAAGTACTCTGGTTGTGTTAATTGTTATAGAAAGGGAGGTTTACATATATCTGGCTACTTTGGAAAAGTTGTTTGTTTACTCCTGTTGACTACTTTGAATTGCTAGTCTGCATTAATGACACACAGTAGTCTAAGGCAATAAGGAGTGGTGTATTTAACCCTTTGCATACCAGATATTTATTACTATATGTACCCCCTTTATATACACATTTTTTCATTTTTTGTAACTTAATGAGTACTTTTTATGCACTTTTTTCTAAATTGGTTTTATTACACTTTTTTGAGCTCGTATATAATATACACATGTTTTTCAAGCTCCCCAAGGATTAGCAAAGTTATTTTGCCATATGAGGGAAGTTTGCATGTAATATGGGACATTGATTGTTACTAGCTCTTTAAGAATCATCCATCCATAAACTACTCTAGTTCCTTTATTTTTTATAAAATAATTTAAAAAAGTATAAAAAGCCACCATAACATAACAGTAGGATTCTAAAAAGGAGCTTTACCTGCCTAAACAAATGGTTTGGCCTCGCGCATGCAGCCTATTTACACTGCACACTTGCCACATTGCTGACACTTTCTCCTCAGATTGTCAACACTTCAACTGTACATTTTCAGATGCAGGAAAATACAAATAGATTGTTAGCTCTTCAGGATATTGATTGCTGCATATTAAATATAAATAGGTAAAGTATATTCATTTATTCATATTACTTTATTAATTCACTGTGCTCACATTTTTTTAAAATTTTACACTGTACTTATATATCTGTCTTTGCAATGAGCGCCAAAGGTGATCGTTGCATAGTCGGACACTTGAAGTACACAAGGGTATAGGCTCACAATAGTATAATGCAGCTTCCTTACACCTCTGATTTCTTAGCACAGCAAGTCCATTTGTTATAAAGGAGGGGTCAAGTTGCATGTAGGCTTACAGAATTTTCTGATGGCTGGATACAGTTTTAAACACTGGTGATAAGATTAAGAATCAAAAAAATATCAGTATTTTGTATGAAAGCATGTTTCAGGAGATTGCATCAGTTTTAAGTCTTGCAACAGTAGACAAGATAATAATAATCTTTACAAGAAAGATTAAATTAAAGAAGATCTCTTACTGTTAGATTATAAACTGCAGTTGCAAAATTGTTCACTATGCAGATGAAACAATAGTGAGGTACATTACTGTCCAAGAGTGCAAGTTTTCTAAGATTGTTGCAGAGTTTCTTTGGCTCCTACACCCATGTATAAAGACCAATTTTCAGTAGGCATTATTAGACTGTTCATTTTCTTTAGGGAGAATAGTTTCAAGGATATTAAATCTCAAGAAAGGATAATTAAAAACCCTTCGACTACAGATAGACTTGCCAAATTTTTGTTGAAATTTATAGTCTAATTAACACAAAAGTTCAGTGTAGAAATGATTAAGGAAAAGAAAAGTTTATTGTAGATCAGATTAGCTCAGCTCTAGATTTTTTTGCAAACTCATTGATGCCTAAAAAACTTCTCAAATATGTCTAAATAAATCTAATAAAAGAATACATGAATGCCGAGCTATCTGATGATTATACCAGTTCATGTAATTATTTTATTTATTTATTATTTACACTTGTATATAGGGCCTTTATCCAATGCACGTTATATAGTTATAAAATGGTACATCATTTTTGACATATAGAGAATTACATTTTGTTGAACAAACATAACAGAACATAAGTTGAGATGTGAGTTTGTTGCCAAAAAAATCAGGGTCATGGACACAAGAGGTCAAGCTGGGAAATTGAGAGAGATAGTGTCAGAGATCTTAAGTTGTATCAGGTTTGGAAAGAGACTTAAAGATTTACAAAATGTTTGTAGGTCGTGGAAATGTCATAATGTGGAGTGGTAGCTTATTCCAGTGAAGAAATGTAAGGTGGGAGATAAGCCAGAAGCGGGATTGGGCACAGGTAGAAATGGGAATGTGAGTGTTGAGATATATTCAGATCTCAGGGAGAGCTGTGGCACATAGAGTGAGGTAAGTGAGGTAAGATATGGAGGAGCAAAACCATTTAAGGATTTGTAGGTAAGGTTTAGGAAGCCATTGGAGTTGGACCAGGTGAGTGGAGGTGTTAGTAGTGAAGCAAACATACAATAGTTGCAATAATACAAGCGGGTGAATATAACAGAGTGAATCCAAAAAGTACTTGAATGTATATTACTGGATCTTTTTAAAGAGTACTAAAACTGTAGTGGAAGCAGTCAGAGACAGTAATAGAAAATATATGGTATGATATGGAGGTGGGGAGGTGCAGGAAGGAAAATATAGGATTTTGTTTTCAAAAGATTAATTGGCAGAATGTGAGATGTCATCCAGGATTGAATGGTAGTGAGGCAAGAGGAGATGCAAGAGGATAAATCTGATGTGAATGTAGGAGAAAGTTAAAAGATGAAATAATGGCTTCTAGGAGTGATGTATAAAATTAGAAAAGTAAGGGTCTGAGAACAGAACCCTGGCATATCCCACTGAAGAATGGGGATGGTAGAGAGGTTGAATTTTTGAATGACACTATAATTGTATGACCAGTGAGAAAGGGCTGGAGCCATGCAAGAATGGAGAAAAGTCCAGCAAGGGATGCTTCAGCCAAGGGGTTCTGGACAGAGAGGAGCACTTTCGGTAAAGAATGAAAGGTATATGTGAAAGGAATTGATGGTAGAGGCAGATGAGAAAATAGAACTGGAGACTGAGTAAACTGAAAGTCAAATTTTAGGTGAGCTTTAGAGCTTGTGAGAGTGATGAACTGGAGACAAAGAGGGAAGAAAAGTTGGGGATAATGCAGCGTGTTCCAGAAATAAAGTGAAAGAGATAGAGCTGGGACATTTTATTTACTCTGATATTAAAAATATCAGAATGAAGAAACAATTCAGCCTTGGCTTGAGTTTGAACTTGTGACATGGGGTTTATGGTGGCCAGTTTTCACAGCATTGGCTTCTATGATTTGACGACCACACTCCCTATGTCTGTAAGTTTCAGCAAGAAAGGTAGTTGTAGTCAGGAGTGTGTTTCTGCCTATGCCCACTAGGCCCGGGACTAGGGCAGAACATTTTCAGGGGGCAGCAGGCTTCCTAAAGCTGCAGTGCAGTATATTGAAATATGTATATATACATACAGTAGAAATGTCTATATGCAGTGATATTTCTGTCTGAAGGTGACACTTTCTGACATATCATATATACATAAACACATAAAATTATGTTCTGAGGTATAGAAAGGGGAAAGTCAGAGCTGTAAGAGGGATGAGGGTGGTGTGCACAAATCTAAATGGCCCATAATTGTAATTATTACAGTCTTATGAAAAGATGGTATTTGAACTTTTGCCTTTACTGTTTAAGAGGAACATTTTTTTATACAAATTATTTATTATAAACTATGTACAACATTTCTTCTATTATAATTCTAATAAACCTACATACAGCATTTCCAGTGTTGTAGGATTATGCATACATTTCTGAATATATAAAATATAAGTTTTTGCATAATGTTTAAATGTAACCACAATTAAAAAGATAAATAGTTAATCTGAAATTCCTAGATTGTATTTATAATTTGATATTTTGTATACACTATACTCACATGTTCTATCTGCAACCCATTGTTCATCAACATAAGTAGAATGCAGTAGTTTGCACTGCCTCATGTCTATGGCTGCTCTTCCTCTGATTGATGCTGATGATACATCTTACTGGGCAGTGTCATCATGTATAGCTATGAAAGTATTATGATGTCACCACCAACATCATAATGAAAGTATTATGATGTCACCACTAACATCATAAAACATCTCAAGGTTGTGGCCAGCTGGTAGCCTAACAGCACACAGCCAAATTAACAAAATGCAGCACTAGATAAATATAATATTTATGTACATCCACTGCAGGAATAATTACTAGAAAAAAAATAAGTCATTGCCTCCAATTGTCCCTGACTTTCACACTACATAATTACATATAGTTTGGTTTTATAAAAGTCAAAAGCCTGTTAATCTCAATGGATCAATGCATAACTATATTATATAGGAATCGCCCACAACTCCTATATTCTGTTTAAGAATATGTATAATTTATTGTTAAAGTTATCAATTGACTCTATAATTTGGTAGTGAATATAGAAACCTGATTAACATGAAGAACTTCTTTCTTTATTGAAGATGAAATCTCATTTTCTCTGACCTCAATGGATGTCAACCATAAACCTCATGGGGAGGAAAAGTACACCTGGCAAAAATGTATTAATAATATTCATATTAATCCTGGATGTATTTAAATGTAAAGGTAATCATTTCATCTCACAGGAACTTTAAAAAAAAAGATAATTATGATTTTGGAAACATTTGCTGATATTATTATTATTATGGAGTATTTATGGCATGCCAACGTCTTACTTAGCTCTATACAGTAGAAGGTCAGCCAACTGATATTGAAGACTGTGAGGGTCTGCTCTTGTCAGCTTAAAAGTTAGGTTTGAGCACTGATGAGACAGTAATTGCAATAAGTTGGTGTCTGGGCCAGGAGACATTTTAAAAACTATGACAAGGAGCCATTGTAATGTGTGATGGACAGTGAAGTAGTAGTACTGAGGTAAGTGATAATGTCAGGATGATTATAGGTGGGACAGGTGTATTATTACAGGAAAAGGTAGTCTAGTCTAGTAAGGTAGTCTAGTATGGAATCCATTGTTCTGATGTCAGTGTTGGAAATATGCTGTCCTTAATAAATGTATTTTAAAGGTGTTTTAAAAAGTTTGGAGAGTCTGATTATATGTGGGAGTACATTTTAAAGGAGAGGTGCACAGCAGAAGAAATCTTGCATGTGTGATTGAGAGGAGGTTATGAGAGGAAAAATCAAGGCAATGTGTAAGTCAATATTTGGAAAAACTGCATCATTAGTGAGAAAATTACACATTTTAACAATGTTGCATAAGTGGAATACACAGGATTGAGTGAGATGTTGGATATGAGGTTGGGGATCCGGGAGTCAAAAGTGACTCTTAGACAACGGGCTTGGTTGGTGGAAGATATAGTGACATTGTCAATCATAAGGGAGAAAGTTAGTGTTGTAATGTTTTTGGAAGGAAAGGCTATTAATTCAGTTTTGAACATGTTCAATTTTAGGTAGTGGTGAGAAATGTTGAAGGGGAGGTTGCAGAGAGGAAGTTTGTGACACGAGTAAGGAACTCAGAGGAGATGTCTATGTGTTCAATTTCACCTGCCATTTTACTTTAACATCGTCACATATAATAGTTGTCAAACTATGAATCGTCGTCACGCGAAGCGAGGGACGCAGTTTGGTCCGCAAATGCGGACCCTCGCAAAGTGAGGGGCCGCATTTGCGGAAGGTGGAGGCTCCAACGTCGGCTGCAATGAGCCAAAGGCTCATTGCAGGCCGCAAATGCGCCCCTCGCGTGGCGAAGGGCCGCATTTGCGGAGGTGGAAGCTCTACGACGCCTCACACGCAGTTACAAACACCCACACAAGCGGCACTTTAACAAAATAGATCTGACACACAATCACTAAATACGGACTTACACAAAAAAATACGAACCGCGGGACTTAGAAAAAAAAATTACAACCTCGCAAAAATACGACCTTAACTGCCGAACCGTGCACACCTGAAAACATTAAAAACACAATAAATACACACATAAAAAGCTTACCCACAGCAAGGGGGGGGCACCCAGGACCTCTGAAAGTGAAGTTGCACCTCAATTTGAGTCCAATTTCCCGAGTTTTGACACCCAAAAATTACCTAAGTGAGAGAAAAAATGGCAGCCGAAAAAAAACGAAAATAAGGGCTACAGGACCCTAAACACGCAAAACACCACCAAGCACATACGGCTTTTCAAGAAAGCCATACGAGATACAAGATACACTTTTAGCAATGACGCTAAATCATCCACAGCCGCGTACCACATACACATTTGCCGCCATTTTACAACACTATCTTACACAATGCGGAAGTACACAGCTTCCCTAACGGCTTTCCCTCGCGCACGCAGCCTATTTACACTACACACTGCACACATTGCTGACACTTACATCTCAGCTCCACAACAGTGCAAACCGACATTGTATGCTGTAGGAACATCAAAACAGATTGTCAGCTCTTCAGCACATTGCTTCCTGCATACTTTACTTCCAAATAGGTAAAGTATATTTATTTATTAATGTATTAATTAGTTAATTAGCATACAAAAATAAATATACACAAAAAAAACACTCGCAATAAACACAAAACCCATTCACTGCGCACCTCACAACGAGCGCCAATGCTGCTCATTGCACACAAAGCCTTTGCAATAAGCGCAAAAAGCAGATCAGCGCCGACCAAAACAATAAGAGCAAAAGCGGCTATAAGAAAAAAAAATACAACAAACAGCCTCGCAATGAGCGCCGTCGGCCAAAGGTGCTCAACTCAAGGCTCTCAATGAGCGCCGAAGGATCTCAGACCACCCAAAAAATGAATGTCTGTGCCAAACAGAATTACCTGCCTCACAATTGTATTGCCCCATCATTTTTGACGGGCAAGTCACTAGTTAATAAGTAATCCTTAATACATATTAATAAAACAAAGTGTGCTAAAAGCCAAACACTGAGGAGCTCTACTTATGAGTTTAATCCAATGTATATTCCACTTATAACAACTATTTGTTTCCTCTTAATTGCAAAATCAATCTGGTATACTTCAACTCAATTGTCAAGATATACTGAAAATTACCATTTATTTTGTTAGAGAAACTAAATAGACTAGTTTGACATGACCTATCTATCATAGGTAGTCATATAACTATTATAATGTGATCTATTGTAATGTGATACCATTAAAGTGATAGGTTTATGGTAGGTCATCACTAAATATAGATCAACATATTGATCAAAGCATTACATTCTGCATAGGGCAGTGTATAGAAGATGTATAGAAGATTCTAGAGAAGGGTAATACTGAATTATTTGTGTATTACTTTCCAACAAAAAATGCATACAATTTAGATCCAAGTTTTATACAAAATGTTCCTTGTATATTATACAGTAGCTTGCAACAGCAGCATGTATACATTCCAGTTTCCTGTATAATTGGTCTATTCACTTAAAGGCATATCTAAGTTTGCTGGATTAATAGATGTCTGCACTAGGCAAAAAGCAGCCTATACGTATACAGCACATCTCATAAAACATTTTATTTTTATTAATATCTAAAAATCTTCATAACTTCCAGATCCCCACCCAATCAGAATGCAGCATCCGGGAAGCAATATTAACCCACTATTTACCTTCTCTTGCTTGCTCAGCCAATAGTAGAGCAGTGTTGTCAGCCTCCCAGTCACTGCTGGGATATGACTGATCCCTGCTTCCTGTATATGCTGTGTGGTGTTGCCATAGCAATTAATATAGTGCTATGTCTCAAATCTTTCATCTAACCAGATTGGCCAAAACAAATTATGGAGGGGGTTGTTAACCTTATTTTTAAACTGTGAGAAATTACAATAGATTTTGCTAACTTCAAGGTAAGTGTTTAAATGTTTATTTTGGTATTTTGTCATGCAAAAAATGTTTTTCCTATACTAGTAATTCTCCTCTATCAGATGCATTCATAATCTAGGAAACTCACATACCCCTTTAAGCTCTCCCCTATAATACATCAAAACTTGTATTTTTTCTAACACACATTAATTCTGATGCTTTCTATCAATCTGTAAAAATATGTTTGTTTCATAACTCTACTCTCATACACTTATATTCAGCTCAGTGTAATAACTTCCGTTTTGTTAATTTATTTCAAATTTCACAAAACAGGAAGTTGCTGAAGCATTCGGTTTCTTGAAAATTGTGTTGAAAATGTATTTTCCTGTAAGGTATTAACATAACTTCATATAGCATCCATATGTGATGTATACATATTTTAGTAAAATTAGTTATTGTAATATCTATCATAAAACCCTTCTTGTTACCACTTATTATCTTGTATCATGGACATATTCTGGACTACAATGGATTTGTATGTCCTCCAATAGCTTTCCCACTACTGATGTGATGTGACCTAGGGCCCTATGATAATCCCGGCAAGATCAATTACGAGTGCTGTAGTAGCACAGTAAATACTACCTAGCTATGTTAATCCCCCATCCCTAAAACATTGCAAGAGAACTGTTACTGGTCACTGCTACGAGTAAACTGCACGACAAAGCTGAAATGCAAGGCATAAATCTCCATTGATTTTTGCACTGACAATGAATTACAAGTTACTTCCTTACACTTTGACACCCAGTGCTAATAAGACTTCAGGGATCACTCGCAAACTAAGGCTCTGCCCTAACTACAAAAAAAATGAAGAAAATATTATGTCTACCAAAGATCACTTGCAAGTGCTTTTAAAACCTTTGCTGAGTCCCGCTTCAGCAGTTAAAGTGACAGTATAGCACCAAAAACACAAAAAAAATCCGACATTTTAACATTATTTGGCACTTAAAAGTACGATATCAACATATGTGTAATTGAAAAATATGATATGTTATTAATATACCCGTTTTATTATACGACATCCAGGGTAAAACACAACCAGTACTCAATGTGTTACTACATGTCACAAAACCATGTTTAATAGGAACAAATGCTCTTATGCATAAACACATCTTTATTTATTGAAGCTATAAATACAATTGTCACACCTTTTTAATATCAAAATATATTATTCAATAAAGAAAATGTGTGTATATATATATATATATATATATTGTGATATCTCTGCTGTCAATCTCAAGGTTCATGCCCTTGTATCCAGCACCACAATGGAGTACTCAAGAGCCCTTTTTAAAATATCAGCTGTAGTATTTATTTTAGTACAGCAAAACAACATAAATGGTGCAAAACAAAAGCCTAGCTTCACGTTGAAGCACTGACTTACTCTTGGCTGCAGTTCCCTCACTGTTCAAGATAAAGTCCAAACAAAAATCAAGTCTTTGCAGCTTGCTGGATTTTAAGTCTCCCTTGTAGCAGGGGATTTCAAAGCTGACTCTGGTGTCCTCTGTCAGCTGGGTGATAATCAGACCTTTAAAGGTGTAACCCAGCTGGGCTTGATTAGCCTACTATGTTAACCCTGTCATCCCCTAGTGGACACAGGGCTCTGCTCAGTCTGTCTCCCACGTATGACATCAATGACTCTGTTACAATATATATCCTGTATATACAGTCAGGTCCATAAATATTGGGACATCGACACAATTCTAATCTTTTTGGCTCTATACACCACCACAACGGATTTGAAATTAAACAAACAAGATGTGCTTTAACTACACACTTTCAGCTTTAATTTGAGTGTATTTACATACAAATCAGGTGAACGGTGTAGGAATTACAATAGTTTGTATATGTGCCTCCCACTTTTTAAGGGACCAAAAGTAATGGGACAGATTAACAGTCATAAATCAAACGTTCACTTTTTAATACTTGGTTGCAAATCCTTTGCAGTCAATTACAGCCTGAAGTCTGGAACGCATAGACATCACCAGACGCTGGGTTTCATCCCTGGTGATGCTCTGCCAGACCTCTATTGCAACTGTCTTCAGTCCCTGCTTGTTCTTGGGGCATTTTCCCTTCAGTTTTGTCTTCAGCAAGTGAAATGCATGCTCAATTGGATTCAGGTCAGGTGATTGACTTGGCCATTGCATAACATTCCACTTCTTTCCCTTAAAAAACTCTTTGGTTGCTTTTGCAGTATGCTTCGGGTCATTGTCCATCTGCACTGTGAAGCGCCGTCCGATGACTTCTGAAGCATTTGGCAGAATATGAGCAGATAATATTGCCCGAAACACTTCAGAATTCATCCTGCTGCTTTTGTCAGCAGTCACATCATCAATAAATACAAGAGAACCAGTTCCATTGGCAGCCATACATGCTCACGCCATGACACTACCACCACCATGCTTCACTGATGAGGTGGTATGCTTTGGATCATGAGCAGTTCTTTTCCTTCTCCATACTCTTCTCTTCCCATCACTCTGGTACAAGTTGATCTTTGTCTCATCTGTCCATAGGATGTTGTTACAGAACTGTGAAGGCTTTTTTAGGTGTTGTTTGGCAAACTCTAATCTGGTTTACATCTTGTGGTGAACCCTCTGTATTCACTCTGGCGAAGTCTTCTCTTGATTGTTGACTTTGACACACATACACCTACCTCCTGGAGAGTGTTCTTGATCTGGCCAACTGTTGTGAAGGGTGTTTTCTCTTACCAGGGAAATAATTATTCGGTCATCCACCACAGTTGTTTTCCGTGGTCTTCCGGGTCTTTTGGTGTTGCTGAGCTCACTGGTGCGTTCTTTCTTTTTAAGGATGTTCCAAACAGTTGATTTGGCCACACCTAATGTTTTTGCTATCTCTCTGATGGGTTTATTTTGTTTTTTCAGCCTAATGATGGCTTGCTTCACTGATAGTGACAGCTCTTTGGATCTCATATTGAGAGTTAACAGCAACAAATGCAAATAGCACACTTGAAATGAACTCTGGACCTTTTATCTGCTCTTTGTAAATGGGATAATGAGGGAATAACACACCCCTGGCCATGAAACAGCTGAGCAGCCAATTGTCCCATTACTTTTGGTCCCTTAAAAAGTGGGAGGCACATATACAAACTGCTGTGATTCCTACACCATTCACCTGATTTGGATGTAAATACCCTCAAATTAAAGCTGAAAGTCTGCAGGTAAAGCACATCTTGTTAATTTAATTTCAAAACCATTGTGGTGGTGTATAGAGCCAAAAAGATTAGAATTGTGTCGATGTCCCAATATTTATGGACCTGACTGTATATATATATATATATATATATATATATATATATATATATATATATATATATATATATATATATAAAGAGTGAGGTAGCCGTGAATGTCCAGTAATCCAGATGAATAATCAGAGTATTGCAGTATATAGTGATACCTTTTTTATTGGACAAACATAGTCATAGGTTTCATGACGAGCTTTCAAGAGCGTTCCTCTCTTTGTCGAGTCAGAGTCAATACTAATTGTAGATTCACAAATACAGCAAAAAATTCCAGGATTAACAAATAATGTTCTGTTCAGCCAGCTGTGCAAGTGTGTGGGGGTGCCTGACAAAATAAGTAAATTGGGGTCATAAATAGTTTCACATCTAAGGAACCATAGATCTGTAACCAAACTAAGGAAGAAGGCAGAGAACAAAACATAAAAAAAAAAATAAACACACATTTTTATTTACAATTATGAATGTTAGAGGTTACAAGTAGAAATGTCGCGAACAGTTCGCCCGCAGACTATTCGTGGCGATTTTGGCATGTTCGCGTTCGCATCGGACGGCGAATACATGTGCTTTTGGGTTTGCCCCCTATTCTTTATCATTGAGGAAACTTTGACCCTGCACCTCACAGTCAGCAGACACATTTCAGCCAATCAGCAGCATACACTCCCTTCCAGGGCCTTCCATCTGAAGGACAGCATACATTTTAGAATCATTCTGAAGCTGCATTCGTTGTGAGAGGACAGATAGTGTAGCTGCTGGAGATTTAATAGGGAAATAGATAGTTAGGCTGTGTTTTTAGCTTTCACTACAGACCTGAAGGACTCATCTGATATCTGCTGCAAGGACAGCAACCCAAAAAGCCCTTTTTAGGCCTAGAACATCATTTATTTTATTTTATAATTTTTTTTCTGTGTAATCTAATTGCATATGCCTGCCTGCCAGCGTGTGTGTGAAGCCTATTGCATCTACTCTGCCAACTTTTGCCAGTGCACAGTGATACATCATATCTGGTGCAACCGTAGTGTACAGTGACATAAAACAACACTTTTTTGACTGTAATCGATTGAATATCAGTTGCCTGCCTACAGGCGTGTGTGCGAAGCCTATTGCATCTACTCTGACAACTTTTGCCAGTGCACAGTGACACTCATATCTGGTGCAACTGTAGTGTACATTGACATAAAACAACAGTTTTTTCACTGTAATAGATTGAATATCAGTTGCCTGCCTACAGGCGTGTGTGTGAAGCCTATTGCATCTACTCTGCCAACTTTTGCCAGTGCACAGTGACACTCATATCTGGTGCAACCGTAGTGTACAGTGACATAAAACAACACTTTTTTGACTGTAATCGATTGAATATCAGTTGCCTGCCTACAGGCGTGTGTGTGAGGCCTACAGCGCCTACTCTGCCAACTTTTGCCAGTGCACAGTGACACTCATATCTGGTGGCACCTAAGATTGCACATGCAGTGCCCTAAATTTGAAGTAGGAGGTCCGACCAAGCATCTTTTTCCATCTCCCTGTTCCAAACATCAATGCCATATACACGTCCCCTAATAGTGGACGTAACAGGGATTAAACTGATAATAACGCAGACAGAGGCAACGCAGAGAGAGGAGTCTGAAGATGAGGAGTCAGAGGAGGAAGGTGGCTTTGAGGAGGTGGAAGACCAAACACAGCAGGCGTCCCAGGGGGCTTTTTGTCACCTTTCGGGGACCATTGGTGGCTGGGTGGAGGAAGAGACCTTAAATGACATCAGTGAGGACAAGGAACGGGACATGGCTAGCTTGGTACCCAACCTTGTGCAAATGGGGAGTTTGCGGTTGTGCAAAGGGACTGTTTGCGGTTGTTTGCGGTGCATTAAACGGGGAGATTGGTCTGTTACTGTGAAGCGGGTGCAACCCTTACACTACCTGATCGATACAACATCATACCTGATGTTTTAAAGCATGTTATTCCAAACAATTTAGGAATGTTAGGTTAGATTTATGCCCTTTATGGCTTAAAACCAGACTCTGCATCAACTATGTAATTTTCCGTGGGACTTTTGCCATGGATCCCCCTCCGGCATGCCACAGTCCAGGTGTTAGTCCCCTTGAAACAACTTTCCCATCACTATTGTGGCCAGAAAGAGTCCCTGTGGGTTTTGAAATTCGCCTGCCCATTGAAGTCTATGGCGGTTCGCCGGGTTCGCCCGTTCGCGAACATTTGATTGAAGTTTGCGTCCGATGTTCGCAAACCGAAAATTTGATGTTCGCGACATCACTAGTTACAAGACATTTTGGTAATGAGATAAAAATCCCATGTCTACATAAAGGTCTGAGTTTTTACTGTTAAAGAGCATAATCATTTTAGTTTCAAATGTCTTTCTTTCCTTAGTGTTTTTAAAAAAAACTTTTGAGTATTTTGATTTTGAGATTTTTCATGGAGTGGTTATTCTGGGTGGAATGGTGGCTGATTGTAGCACAGTAGCTGTCCTCACTGTGCTTATTGATGGAATGTCTGTGAAGATTCATCCTCATATGTAATTTCTGACTGGTTTCTCCAATGTAGCAACCTGTCTCACATCCAGTACATTGTATCATGTAGACTACATTGGATGATGTACACGAATATGACCCTCTGATGTTAAAGGTCTTGTTGGTGTGTGTGGCTGTGTCCTCTTTGCAGATGTGTTGACAAAATGTACACCGATTTTTATTGCAAGGTTTTGTGCCATTTTCTTTGTTAAGCTCTTCATTGGCCAATCTACTGTTTACCAATGCTTGTCTGAGATTTGGTGGCTGCCTAAATGCAAAAATGTGGGGTTTGGGGAAAATATGTTTTAATTCTGCATCCTCTGTTAGTTGTGGTTGTAGATCCTTAAATGTTTTGCGGATTCCTTCTAGATCGAGATGATATGTGGTTACCAGAGGTGTACATGAGGTCATTTCTTTAGTTTTGTATTGCAGCAGGTGTTCCCGGGGTGTTTTAACGGCAGAGGTTACTTTCTGTGTTATGGCATTAGATTTGTAACCCTTTCTCCTGAAGGAGTCAGACAGTGTTTTTAAATGTTTATCACGGTCCTCATTGTTAGAACATATGCGGTGGTATCTGATGGCTTGACTATAGATAAGTTTTTTTTTTTTAAAACACTAAGGAAAGAAAGACATTTGAAATTAAAATGATTATGCTCTTTAACTCAGGCCTTAATTTAGACAAGGGATTTTTATCTCATCACCAACATTTCTTGTAACCCCTAACATTCATGATCGTAAATATATATGTGTGTTTATTTATTTTATTTATTTTTTGTTCTCTGCCTTCTTCCTGAGTTTGGTTACAGCTCTATGGTTCCTTAGATGTAAAACTATTTACGTTGTCCAATAAAAAAGGTATCACTATTTACTGCAATACTCTGATTATTCATCTATTTATATATAATGGTTCTTTGCCTCAGCGGTTATGGCACTTATTACGGCACTTCTCACTCATTATAATATTCATGACGTTCATATTTCCTATTGGCTCCTAGAGCCCTGTCTCATCTGTAAAGCTTAGTTTGGCTACAACCTACACCGAAATCTGTTGTGGTTAAGGCAGGAGATACTGCACTGAGTGCCATAAAAGATTTAAATTAATGTAGAACTTAGGAAAAAAAGCTTTTGCAGCTGATTTACGGCAGTACCCAAACTTAGAGCACCTGATTTACATGGAGGCCTATACATTTGTATTTTCTCTAGTTTCATTCTTATACAATGGAATCAAATCTGCTGTTTGCCAATAGTGCTGTTCATTTGCTGTTTGCTGTTTTCACTTGGTCATTCTTTGCAATGACTGGCTTGCTGGCCACGTTATTATATATTCTTGTGTCTGAATCAGTTATGAATAATATGAGAATATAAAAATATATAAAATATCAAGTTGTATGTAGATAGGGGATTTGTTTGGAAATCTAGCTTCATTCAATGTTTGAAGAAAAACTCTGGAGATGATGAATTTTAAATCTAACAAAATGAATTCCAGTTATGACAAGCAGTCTCTGTGTGAATGTGGAAAAAGTACATAGTGTTACTAGAGCTTGCATTATAAATTTTCTGCACTTCTGGATATTATTGTAATGAGTTTTTTTATTAAAAACATTTTATATATCTCATCATTTTGTTGTATGACTACTTGGCAACTGAATGCTCCTTTATTAACAAAATACATAATTTTAATGAAAAACTGATCATTAATAAAACTCCTATTCAAGTATATAAAATATCCATATTCAGTATTACTTTAGTTCAAAACTTTCTAATGTGCGGTTATGAGAACATATATTATACATAAACAAATTTGAATAGAAAACAAATTATATTATGAAATTAACACAAAACACAGAAACAGATAGGAAAATGTGATTAAACACATTTATCATATCAGTGAATTAAAACCACTTGAGAGGAATAGTAAAAAGTCTATCTGTGTTTTCTAATCTCATTTGTATTCACATGAATGTGGATAAAAGCACAAGGTTGCTGCAGTCCAACAGTCCACAATGTCCACTCTTGCTCTCTTTATATGGCTATCAGCCCAATTAAATTCCCCTAACGTGTAAAACCGTAGCCCGTAACGTAGCCGCTGCCAATCTGCGGGTTATGAGCGAAAAAAGCTTATGGGACGTGGAACTTCGCTGACGCAAATCCTTTGAGCTGTCAAGCCCGTAACTGTTACGTTTCTAATCATGCTATTAAATTGCAACAAATTCACTGGCATTCAAGCCTGTAACTCGCAAATGGAGCCAAGAAGCCAATGGGTACCAGAGAGGGCCCGCAAGGCGGGTAAAGTGCAAACCGTAGCACTTTAAATGCAAATATAAACACACTACTGTACTTATATGAAAAGGGAAAGTGATGTTAGGTATTGAAATAAATAGCACAACATTCTGAAGCTTGCAAATCGGCAATATAAAATATTTTGTTTTATGTTTAAATTTTGTGTTATATCAATCCTGGCAAACAATGTGTTAATACATTAATACATATAATAAACTAGAATATCATATTTACGACTTTATCAGTATTGCATTATTTCTGGAATGTGGGTCCGATCGTAACTCGTAATTGAAACCCGTAAGACTTCCAATTTTCACCTCCATTTTTCAGTGACCATCTCATTTTTCAGTGGCTCCATCTAAACCCGTAACTACAAATTTGACTAATTGATCAAGTCACGGCCGCGAATCCAACGTTCAATAAATGGTTTACGGGTTTGCGTCTCAAGCCCATAACTAGCGCCCTGCTCAAATTTAATAGCTCTGTAACTCGCCCAAATTTCGAGCCAGTAGCCGTTGCGGGTCTCACGTTGCACTTACGGGCCTGGAATTTAATGTGGCTGTATGTTAGGACAGAAAAGGAGAAATAAATCTTTTTTTAGTTAAAAGCAATTTTTCTACACTATAGAACACTCGTTTTACATAAAAATGGAATGTTTAAAACATGATATTTTAAACACACTAAAATACTTTTTGGATTACAGTGACCCTTTAAACTTATTTTCAGAAATCATCTTCTAAGCCTCCAGTTGAGCTACCTGTCTTTTGTCAAGATTAAATTATACATAAGAGAGTCAACAATTATATTACATATAAGCCTTTCTGGTTAGACTTTTAACCAACATAACATTTATTTTTCATATGGAAATAGTATTAAAAAAAACTAATTATCGGACTAACATTACTTTTTGTAATGTAGCAGGTAAGATTTATGCAGTGATTACAAGAACCAATTCATTTTACTATTGTTGCTGATCATTTGAGAGTGCACAGTACTTCAGTACTAAAGTACAAAACCAGTCATTTAAAAAAACTTTTAAAAATAAAAAAAGAAAAGAAAAGGGATTAAAAATAGACAAATTTGGTTAGAATTATTTACCACCTGATGGTACTTTTAATCTATTGATAGAGGGGTAAATATTCTCTCACACAACAGTACTTATGTGTGCCTAGTAACTTACGGCTTACTCAGCTCAATAATTTCTGTCCTTATTTATACTGATTAGTATTTGATGCATTGCTTGATTCTTAAATTCCGAATACCTTGTAAGAAATTGGCATGAGGGTATACCCTTAGGTCAAATGAACTGCTGAGTCTTAAATGCAGAGT
Organism: Discoglossus pictus; assembly: GCA_027410445.1. Lineage (NCBI taxonomy): Eukaryota > Metazoa > Chordata > Amphibia > Anura > Alytidae > Discoglossus > Discoglossus pictus. The sequence continues at coordinate 358,042,677 of CM050163.1, read as the reverse complement.
ATAGGTAATACTGGAGGCCCAGATACTATTATATCCTTTTCATATATACCAAAAAAGGTCCTTTACCAAAGAATAAATTGGAAAGAAACTCCAAATGCTAAACAATTATTTTATCCAAATTGTAAACCCTAATATAGGCATTTGATAACTTATAAATAAGAAATCAGCATGATGGCACTCATTTTTTCTTCCATAGTAATTCTGAAGTTACTGCACTTTAGTTATTACACTGTTTCTTTTATAAGGGTAGAGAGCATAATTCATACAAAGTTTACTCTTAAAAATATATATGTCTAATATATATATGTCTATTTTGAGTGAAACACCCTTGTATAATTGTCCCAGCCGAAACCAATACAAAAGGGTTGTTAATCCACAAGTAACAGAGAAACTCTCTACTCTGTGCCTATAGGGAACAGCAGGTAAATAATATCCAGATAGAACAAATGCCTCTTTTGAAACTATCTACTTGAAGTAGAGCCTGTTCATGCAAGAAACGCAGCATTCAGACATTTGGAAACGGACATTTGGGGTAAGCACACATCCATTATACACAGACACACTGTACTGTTAGAAAGAGAGACGCCAGCGTGCCCTTAGCGTCAGGGTGTGCTACGTCATCAAAAGCCGACGCGTTTCCACGACATCAGACGTCTTTGTCAAGGTAAAACTACACAGGCCATCGGGCCCTCTTTTTTTAAACACTGCCGTAACCACGGCAACCGCTTACTATATTCAAGACATGCGCAATAGAGTATCAAAAGCGCTAGTCGCGCTGGTTTCTGCAATATAAGAACTTCTCACAAGTGGAGTTTATATAAATTGTTAAAGTTGTGGATAAAGAGAGAATAAGTGATTTAAATAGGCAACTGAAGAAATGACAGTTAAGAGATTGAATTAATTTTTAACTTCCATTTGAAATACAGGAAGTTAGTACTATAGCATCTAATATAAGGAAGGCTGCATGTAATGAAAGATTGATTTTCTATTTTACATGATAACTATTGATGGAAGAAAAGGGCTAGTATAATAAGATCTTTTTTGAACTGACCGAACTATTGTATATGATTCAGCCATTGGTAGTGCTTAAAAAGGGAAAGCATGGATTAAAGTAACAGTAATTCTATTACAAAGAAGTGTAATTTATGTCCAATAATCCAAAATTAAAAGCATTATGACATATACCATTTATATTCTTTACCATGGATACCTCAAGTAAAAAAGGTTGTGAACTACTATTACCCTTATCCCACGGGTAATAACAAATTGACTAAAAGTGCTAATCTAGAATTCCTTAAACTAAATATTTTAAATAATTGGATTGTAATAGAACAGAGCTACTAAATAAACCATGTACGAGAAAAACACAATCATCAGATGAGATACATCCCAGATGCATTATGACATTCGGGTATGAATCTACTGCAATTAAATACATCATATCCAAACATTGGCACTTACTAAGAAGCGATGAAGATTTAGAGGAGACACTGCCATCAAAAGTGTCAATTACATACTGAAGGGGTAAAAACTTGAAAGATATGCTAGTACATAGTTTTTTCAAAGAACAAAGATCTAATAACACATGGCTAAATCCACCATTAGGCTTTTTTAGATGCGGGAACTGCAAATTTTGCAGATACATTAAACCGACAAAAAGTTACGAACACCCATCTAGTGGAGAAAAGTATATACTGAAGGATTTTTCAAACTGCTGTTCCACGAATGGGATTTACGTGGCCACGTGCTTTTGTAAAAAAATCTACGTGGGAAAGACCCGGCGCCAACTGCGCAGACGAATTGGTGAACACATCTATACCATTAAGAAAGATTTAGATACACCATTAGCACGCCACGTCAAACTTTTTCATGGTGGGAACAGTGAGGTTTTAGCCTTCACAGTCCTTGAAAGGGTATATTCAGGGCCTAGACAGGGAGACCTAGACAAGAAACTTCTCCAACAAGAAGCCAAATGGATTTATAAATTAAAAGCTTTGTCCCTTAAGGGATTAAATGAAGGGTTTACTTTTTCACCCTTCATTTGAATATTAATGACATATATTTTAATATTCGACAATATCTGAGTAGGATTACACACCACAACTTTAATATTTATCTCTCTTTTTCCCTTTTTTTCTTTTTTCTTTCTAGGATGAGTAATTCTCCTAGATTATTAATCCACTATTATATTTAGCTTTAATAGAACCGTTTGGTTATTTATACATCACTACACGAGAGTCACAATTCTCCACTCAAACTAGAGGGATGGTGCACAAGTATATAATTTATCAGAATTCCTTTTATATTTAGTTTAAGGAATTCTATATTAGCACTTTTAGTCAATGTGTTATTACCCGTGGGATAAGGGCAATAGTAGTTCACAACCTTTTTTACTTGAGGTATCCATGGTAAAGAACATAAATGGTATATGTCATAATGCTTTTAATTTTGGATTATTGGACATAAATCACACTTCTTTGTAATAGAATTACTGTTACTTTAATCCATGCTTTCCCTTTTTAAGCACTACCAATGGCTGAATCATATACAATAGTTCGGTCAGTTCCAAAAAGATCTTATTATACTAGCCCTTTTCTTCCATCAATAGTTATCATGTAAAATAGAAAATCAATCTTTCATTACATGCAGCCTTCATTATATTGGATGCTATAGTACTAACTTCCTGTATTTCAAATGGAAGTTAAGAATTAATTCAATCTCTTAACTGTCATTTCTTCAGTTGCCTATTTAAATCACTTATTCTCTCTTTATCCACAACTTTAAGAATTTATATAAGCTCCACTTGTGAGAAGTTCTTATATTGCAGAAACCAGCACGAGTAGCGCTTTTGATACTCTATTGCGCATGTCTTGAATATAGTAAGCTGTTGCTGTGGTTACGGCAGTGTTTAAAAAGAGGGCCGATGGCCTGTGTAGTTTTACCTTGACAAAGACGTCTGATGACGTGGAAACGCGTCGGCTTTTGATGACGTAGCACACCCTGACGCTAAGGGCACGCTGGCGTCTTTCTTTCAGTACAGTGTGTCTGTGTATAATGGATGTGTGCTTACCCTCCATGTCCGTTTCCAAATGTCTGAATGCTGCGTTTCTTGCATGAACAGGCTCTACTTCAAGTAGATAGTTTCAAAAGAGGCATATGTTCTATCTGGATATTATTTACCTGCTGTTCCCTATAGGCACAGGGTAGAGAGTTACTCTGTTACATGTGGATTAACAACGCTTTTGTATTGGTTTCGGCTGGGACAATTATACAAGGGTGTTTCACTCAAAATAGACATATATAGGCACGAGTGTATTTTTAAGAGTAAACTTTGTATGAATTATGCTCTCTACCCTTATAAAAGAAACAGTGTAATAACTAAAGTGCAGTAACTTCAGAATTACTATGGAAGAAAAAATGAGTGCCATCATGCTGGTTTCTTATTTATAAGTTATCAAATGCCTATATTAGGGTTTACAATTTGGATAAAATAATTGTTTAGCATTTGGAGTTTCTTTCCAATTTGTTCTTGGGTAAAGGACATTTTTTTGGTATATATGAAAAGGATATAATAGTATCCGGGCCTCCAGTATTACCTATACTCTGCATTTAAGACTCAGCAGTTCATTTGACCTAAGGGTATACCCTCATGCCAATTTCTTACAAGGTATTCAGAATTTAAGAATCAAGCAATGCATCAAATACTAATCAGTATAAATAAGGACAGAAATTATTGAGCTGAATAAGCCGTAAGTTACTAGACACACATAAGTACTGTTGTGTGAGAGAATATTTACCCCTCTATCAAGAGATTAAAAGTACCATCAGGTGGTAAATAATTCTCACCAAATTTGCCTATTTTTAATCCCTTTTCTTTTCTAAATCCGGGATTTTTTATCAACTTTTAAAATTCGCCGTTGTTACCCTCAATTAATAAAATGCATTTGTAATCATCTTATCCCAACTTCTTTTATAATTGCTCTATTCCTGTTGAGCTCTCCCGTATAATAATCAACATTTTTATTTTTTCTAACACACATTAATTCTGATTCTGTCTCAATCTGTAAAATATTTTTGTTTCATAACTCTGCTCTGACACACTTATATTTAGCTCAGTGTGATAACTGTTCCTTTTCGTTAATTTATTTCAAATTTCACAAAACAGGAAGTTGCTGAAGCATTAGTTTTCTTGAACATTGTGTTGAAAATGTATTTTTGTGTGATTAACATAACTTAATATAGCATCCACATGTGATGTATACATATTTTATTAAAATCACATATATAGTTGTGAGCGTACGAGTCGTTGCTCACGCTTGCGGGCTCGCGTAGCGAGCCCGCGGCCCTCGCGAAGCCGAAGGCGCTCCATGCCAGCAACTGAGGCCCCTCGCGAAGCGAGGGCCTCAGTTGCTGGCGAGGTCACTGGGCACGGGTCTCAGTTGCTGGCATGGAGCGCCGAAGGCGCTCCATGTCAGCAACTGAGGCCCCTCGCGAAGCGAGGGCCTTAGTTGCTGGCGAGGTCACTGGGCAAGGGCCTCAGTTGCTGGCATGGAGCGCCGAAGGCGCTCCATGCCAGCAACTGAGGCCCCTCGCGAAGCGAGGGACTCAGTTGCTGGCGAGGTCACTGGGCAAGGGCCTCAAACCCTCGCAAAATTCACGTCGCTACTCAAAAAACACGACACACAAATTACGACACTCGCTAAATTTTACTAGGCACGCAAACAACGTACGAAACACGTTACCACACATTACGACCTCGCAAACATCGGACGCAACACGCCGACATACAAACATTTAAAACACAATACATACACACAGCACATACATAAAAAACTTACCTACACCAAGAGGGAGCACCCAGGACCTCAAAAATGCAACTTACACCTCGATTTTACTCGAAATAAAACAGTTTAGAGACTAAAAAAAAAACGAAGCGAGGCTACAGCACTCTAAACTCGCAAAACACCATAAGAAACTCGCAAAACACCACAAAACACCTACGGATATTCCGATACAGACCTATACCACACATTACTCGCCATTTTACACCAATGCGGAAGTACACGACTACGCTAACGGTTTGGTCTCGCGCACGCACAGTGTTACACTGCACACATTCAGCATGCTTATACAGCAGCTCCACACCACTAATGCTGCAGCAACATCAACACAGATTGCCAGCTCTTCATCACAATGCTTCAAAATAGGTACACTATATTCATTTACTAATTTAGCTACCTTACAATTTCATTGCCGTCATTTTTTGACGGGCAATTCGCTAGTAAGTTATAATATTGGTAATTTCAAAAAATATGTTGAATGTGACCTTCTACATTCTGATTTGTCTCAGGACACCTAAATCTATGTGTCTTATGATATATCAAGTTAAGTCACAGAGGTGGGAAATAATGAGGTAATGCTTCAACAAATATGTAGCCTGATTGTATGCTTTTAATGAAGAAAGAATATTACGCTCATCATAGTAGATTGGAATGCTAAAGTAGGGAACCAAAAGAAAACTGGAATAACTGGCAAGTTTGGCCTTGGAGTACGAAATGAAGCAGGTCAGAGATTAGTAGAATTCAGTCAAGATAATTATCCGTTCATAGCAAACACCCTCTTCCAATAGCCTCAGAGATGACTCTACACATGGATATCATCAGATTATTTATTATTATTAACATTTATTTGTAACACGCCAACATATTCTGTAGTGCTATACATGGGTTACAATCAAGACAAAAACAATGGCAATATTAACATGTTGCAAAGGATGGTGAGCACTGTCTTTGAGCTTAGAATCCCATGTTCAAAGTGCTTTGTCCAAAGCACCTTGCAAGATTAAAACTCGCAAATCTGAAGAGTGTAGAAACCATACTGACTATATACTTTGTAGTGAGCAAAAACAAGACCTGGAGTAACTAAGGATCAGATCATGAGCTTCTTTTTACAAAGTTAAATTGAAAATAAAATCATCAGACCAAGCAGATATAATAAATAATAAATAATATAATCTGTTAATATTTAATGGAGGTAAAGGATAGATTTAAGGGACTGGACATGGAAGATAGAATCCCTGAAGAACTGTGGATAGAAGTTTGTAACATTGTCCAGAAAACAGCAACACAGAATATCCCCAAAAGAAAGAAAACTAAGAAGTCAAACTGTCTGTCTGAAAGTAGCCCAAGAAAGAAGGAAAGCGAAAGATAGTGGAAATAGGAAAATATTTCTCCCATTAAATGCAGAATTCCAGAGGTTTGCAAGAAGAGAAAAGGAAACATTATATAATGAGCTATGTAAAGAGATAGAATAAGATAACAGAATTGGAAATGCAAGAGATCGCTTCAAGAAAATTGGGAATCTCAAAAGAACCTTTCATGCCAAAGTAGGCGTGATAAAAGACAAAAAGGGCACGGACTTAACAGAAGAAGATCACATAAAGTAGAGGTGGCAGAAATACACCAAAGATCTAAACAAGAACATATACAGCATTGTTCACCTCAATAGTTTGTCCAATGAGCTTGAGCCAGAGATCTTGGTTAGCAAAGTAAGATGGGGCCTATGATGTCTTGCTGATAACAAGGCTGCAGGAGTTGAAGGAATCCCAGCTGAATCCCAGCTGAGAAAGCAAGAGAGTTCCAGAAAAAAACATTTACCTCTGCTTCATAGACTATTTTAAAGCCTTTGACTGTGTGGATCACAACAAAATGTGGCAAGTGCTTAAACAGATGGGAGTACCAGATCATCTCATCTGACTCCTCAGGAATATGTTTGTGGATTTAGAAGCCACTGTCAGCACCGAACATGGAACAACCGAAAGGTTCAAGATCAGGAAGGGAGTATATCAAGGTTGTATATTGCCAGTAGGGAGGTGAGGGGGAGAGAGCATGGGACCAGATCCTAGTGCAAATCAGTCACTTCACAGTACAGACATATATCACTCACAGAATATAAATCAGGTACTCACAGTTCCATACATCCAACTCATGAGGTATGCATGTCACTGATGTGACATCCTCCTGAAACCTGCTGTATCGGTTTGGCTTCCTCTAAATTGTATATTGTCACCTTATTTAGTCAACTTATACGTGGAATACATCATGTGTAAGGCCGGGTGGGATGTATCCAAAGCTAGAATCAATATTGCTGGGAGAAATATCAACAACCTCAAATATGCGGATTATACTACTCTGATGGATGAAAACAAGGAGGAACTAAAGGACCTATTGATGAGAGTGAAAGAAGAGAGTGCAAAAGCTGCCCAACTCAACATTAAAAAGATGAATATCATGGCAAACAGGAATCTGAGTTCTTAGACAAATAGAGGGGGAAGAAGTGGAGGCAGTGAAAGATTTTATTTTCCTGGTGACTGCAGCCATGAAATTAAAAGGCTTTTGCTTATGGGGAGTAAAGCTATGGCAAGTCTGGATAAGATATTAAAAAGTAAAGATATATCACAATCAACCAAGATCCTTCTAGTAAAAACTATGGTATTCCCAGTAGTAACATACAGATGTGAGAGTTGTACTATAAAGAAGGCTGAACTCCACAGAACTGAAACGTTTGAATTGCAGTGTTGGAGAAAACTGCTTAGAGTTCCTTGAACTGCAAGACGATTCAATCAATAGTCTAAAGGAAATCAAGCCAAACTGTTCACTGCAAGGTATGAGTTTAAAGAAGACAGAATTCTGATGCTGGGAAGAATTGAAGGCACATGAAGATGAGGACAGCATAGGTGGAGATTGATAGATGCGGTCATTGAAGAAATGAACATGAGTTTGATGGGGCTGTAGCTGACAGATGTGCCAGGCATTCTGCAGTCCATAGGATCATGGAGAGTCAGCTTGACTGAAAAACTAATCAACAACAACAAAATGAGCCAGTGTCTCTGGCTCACAATTAAGTTATTGCTCCTAATTGACAAATGACATGTTCTCAGTGATTGTCCTGAATCTTATAGACCAACAAAAGCTTCAAATCAAAAGTATTCTCAGTGGGAAAATGCATATGCCTGGAGGGGCATTGCACCAGTCATATGCACTGTTAATGGAGTATATTGAAAATGGTTTACATCAAAATATGCTACACAGAGGCTTACATAAACAGGTATGTAACTAATGGCATCCCTTAAACAGTAGGGCAAAGTGTTGAAAAACTCTCAGATATCTCTTTCCATTCCTATATTCTACTGGTTACACAGCTAACGCAGACCTACTAACTACTACTGATTCAGATTGTTTTTTTTATGTTTTATGACTGTATGTTGATCTTTCCCACTGATAAATGTCTGATGGATGCATGGTCAGGGTGGAGGTAGAAGCCTTGCCATTCTCCTGAAAAGCACAATTAGGACAATATTGTTTTTATTATTTAAAGTAAATTTTTGTTTTCAGCTGATAAATCTGTCTCTGCTGCCTTGTGTGCCCCAAAAGGGTTCTCTTTAAAGGAGATGAAGTACTGGGAGAAGGGATCTGTGATGGTGTGTTAGAAGGTCGGAGCTAGTTTGTGGTCCTGAGATCCATGGCTGAGATAATCAACTATCCTAACATTTATCTCCACAATGCAGCCACATTCCCCAGAGGGCTTCAGTAATAATAATGAAAAAAAAAATACACTTTGAATTAGACAAACACTAGTAGGACAGAGCACACATATTTACATATTCACAGCCTTATTAAATTGCAATTCAGCCAATTGAATAGGGCTCTATATAAGCACAGAGCATATTTTTTTTACAGAAGTTTTTAGTTAGTGAACATTTTGCTTTTGGATAGAAGTTCACTAACTAAAAATGTCTGTAAAAAAATATGCTGTGTGCTTATAAAGAGCCCTATTCAATTGGCCGAATCACAATTTAATAAGGCTGTCAGTATGTTCATAGCTCCTAGTGTCTGACAAATATGTGCAGTTTTTCTTGCACTTCAGTGGTCAGTTAAGTCATAGAAAATGACATGGTTGCCAGCTTTATGTTAAAGGGTAGAAGTAGGTGAACTGACTAAATGATACAATTCCATCATTCTTCACATTTGTTTGTACAGCCAAGAGTTTCCTTTAAAATTAGTTTCAGGAAACAATTAGTGGTGAAAATGATTTCCTTGCTTTCACTCATAACCTTCATAAACACTAATCTATAATCTAATTGTTTTTGCTAGTCAGCAAGAGGAATCGTATACAGTATAAACATTAGTGATGGCAGCTTACGTCATGTACACTAATTAGTTTAGTTCTTATTTGCGTTATCTCGACCACTAATTGCAATTTAGGTAGTAAGCGAAATGTTACTACAAGGAAACAGTGTGAACATTTGCTATGAATAAAAACTAAAATTCATAAACAGAAAAATCAGGGCAAGCAAATACTCTGTTTTGTATATCTTCTCAGTAAATACATATACAGTATAATGAATTTCCCTTCAGAGTGTACTGTTGCTATACAACAATGTATCCACTGAACAAAAAAGAAGCTTCACATATATAGTTGTGAGCATACGAGCCGTTGCTCACGCTTGCGGGCTCGCATAGCGAGCCGCGGCCCTCGCGAAGCGAGGGATACAGTTGCTGACAAGGAGCGCCAAAGGCGTTCCTTGCCAGCAACTGCGACCCTCGCAGAATTTAACGCAAAGAAAATACGAGACACGTTACGACCCATTACGACCTCGCAAAAATCGGCCGCAACACGCGCACATGAAAACATGAAAAATACAACAAATACACACAACAAATACATAAAAAGCTTACTTACAGGAAGAGGGAGCATCCAGGACTTCGAAAACTAAAGTTACACCTCAATTTAAGTCAAATTAAAAGAGTTTAGACACTAAAAAATTCTCTAAGCGAGAAAATGGCCTCAGAAAAAAATTAAAACAAGGCTACAGCAGTCTAAAGACGCAAAACACCACCAAACAAATACGTATTTGCAGAAAAACACCTATGAGATTAAAAAACAAGGACGCAACCCGCGCAACCCCAAAAACATTACAAACACAATAAATACAAACAACAAACACATAAAAAGGTTACTCACAACAGGGGGGGGGGGGGCACCGAGGACCTCTGCAAGTGAAGTTACACCTCCATTTAACCACAAATTTCGGAGTTTAGAGATCCGAAAATCCCATAAACGAGAGAAAAAATGGCCGCCGAACAAAACAAAAACTAGGCTAAAGGTCCCTAAACACGCAAAACACTACCATAAACACGCAAAACACCACCAAACAGCTACGGATATTCCAAAAAAGCCCACTAAACAGCTACGGATATTCCGAAAAAGTCGCACGACATAGAAAACGAATGATGCTGCATCAGCCACATTAAATACACCAAACACCATTAGCTCACTTACAATTTCATTGCCGTCATTTTTTGACGGGCAATTCGCTAGTAATATATATAGTACCAATGGACTAGATTCACTAAGTTGAGAGATTGCAGTTCCAAAATATGTTAACCTATGCAGACATTTTTAAGTCGGAGAGAAATTGAGGCTCCATAGTATAATGCGAAATGGGGATCTCATCTAGCTCTAACAATTCAAGTTGCCAGAGAGGCACACATAACTGAAATTTGCCATAACTCAAAAACAGTGGTAGCCACTTGAAGAATGTTGATTCAATATAAACATATATACTGCAGCTCCATCTTGACCTAATTTTATAGTGTTAAAGCTAGAGTCCCTGATGGATTTCAATAATCGATGATAAGAAATAATAAGATACTTTGAATTAAAAACAGTAGTAATAGGAATCTGAATACAGTTTTTTTTTCATTAAATGATGTAAACTACGGTTATTCAGCGTTTAATATATCCATATTTTTGTACTTCTGCCAAACTGAGTCTTTATCATTAATTGATGTATGCTGATATCTAGCCGAACCCTAAAATAGTTGGAACTGTTGTGCTTGTCTTTGTTACTGATGCCTAGACTCTAATAGTAGAAATAAGTGCATTTATATATTGCTATGAAATTTAGATTTTCAAATAGTATAATAAGAAAAGTGTTCAAGAAATATATATAAAATAGATATTTTATTATATGTATTTATGATGACTAATTGCTATTTTGAAGTTTGAACTCTACATTAAAATGATAATATAATTTTGCCTCAGTATCAGTGGCAGAGCTAGTGCATAGGGGTCCCCGGTGGGGGGCCACAGTGAACCATAAGGGGCTGCATGGGGACTCTTGGGAGATCGCAGGGGCCATAAGATGCCATGGGGGCCATAGGGCCTGATGGGGAGCCCTGTTGCCTGTGGGAGGCTACAGTGAGCCTTAAGGGGCTGCAGGGGATGCATGGGGGGTCAAGGGAGGCCAAAAGGGGCCACAGGGGGTCCTTGGGCAATTTGAGAAGCCACCGTGGGCCATAAGGGGCTGCAGGGGACCCACAGGAGTTTTGCAGGGGGCATAAGGGGCCGTGGGGTTCACTAGATCATCAGGGCCAAAGGGGGCCCCTGGAGCCTGTGAGGGGCCACAGTGGGCTATAAGGAGCCACAGGGGCTCCATGGGAGGTCCACGGAGGCCACAGGGGGCCCTAGGGGCTACAGGGACTCCCGGGGACCCGTGGGTGCTACTTGGAACCTACAGGGGCCACAGGGGATCCACATGGCCATGGGAGGGCCATGGGGGCCACAAGAGGGCTGTGGGTGCCACATAAGGGCCATGGAGGCCCCCGGGGGCCACAGGGGACTCATGGGAGGTCCACGGGGGCCGCTCAGAGGTCAGGGGCCTCTGTGCCTTGCCCTGCACCGGCAGTAGCTCCCCCTATGCTCACTATTAGCTATTGCCTATAGACATTTGTGTTACAATGTATAAATGGCCTATTTAAGTTACCTGGATAATGAAAACACCTTTATGAAAATATTTTTTTTGCATGAAAAATACCAAAAAAAAACATTAACAAACTCACCTTGATGTTTGCTAAATCTCTTGAATTTACAAGCAGGTGCTTTTTTAACACCCCATGCATTTTCAAACTAAAATTAGCACACAATTCATAATTACTTTTGGACAAAGGAAGCTACATATTTTAATACATTGCAGCAATCTGTAATAGCAGCTTTTGCAGGAAGGAATCATGGGATATGTAGCCCTCTGCAGCAGGATGTAGAAGGAGCCAGACACTGCTGTGTAAGATATCTGAATTGAGCTGCTGCTGACTTGAAGGTTGGTAAAGGGTTACAATTCATACCCAAATGCAGTGTTTCTATTGTGAGGTACATCATGCCTATGGAAGAAAGTCTGGAGGTGTGGAAAACAACTTTTATTTTTAAATAAAATAAGTTTGTATGTGTATAGAATGACTCAATGAGTTATGTGTTTCTAATATAAGCAGCATGTGTTAGATTAGAGAAAGGTAAAAACAGGGAGACTTAGATATGCCTTTAAGTTCAAAGACTTGATGATAGAAACAAATGGTATCTTTTAAATAGACCTTAATTTAAGGCTCATACAAAAAAAAAAAAAAACATGACAAACTGGCTACCTTATGCATCTTGGTGAATGTTATGATAAGATGCAAGAGTAGCATCATAAATTGAACTGACCTCGAGAGTCCATCGAAATAGAATTTGAAGGCACAAAGGAAATGTTATGAAAAAAAACTGTAACAATCAGTTTTCTTAATAAAATAACAAATGAATCACAAAACATGCTGCGAAATCAAAACAGGATGACACACCTGGTTAGTTTTAAATGTGTTATGGCTTAGTTCAGGGGCCTAGGAACTGGGGGGGATGGGGGGGGGGGCACCAGTGCTATGGAGCAGTATCTCTTTCTCATGATAGCTTTGACCCATAACTTTTATATATTTATATATATATATATATATATATATATATATATATACATACTAGCGACTTGCCCATCAAAAAATGACGGCAACAAAATCAAAGCCACGGTAATGCTGTTTGCCACTGAATGTGAGGTTATGGCCCCTCTGAGCAGCTTCGGCGCTCATCACGAGCCCCGCGCTGAGCACCTTTGGCGCTCATTGCCTAAATCCCGTGGGTTGCAGGGATGAGCACCTGCGGCGCTCATCTCCACCAGCGCAATGAGCGCCTTCGGTGCTCATTGCCTAAGTCCTGCAGGTCATACACATAATATATATATATATATATATTTATATATATATATATATATAAATATATATATATATATAAACACATAATATAATAATATATATCTATGTATATAATATTTAATTAATTTGGGGTGATATACATATATAGGTTAACACTCATGTTTATACTATGCTTCTTTTTAAAAAGTGTTAACCTATATATGTATATACATATGGGAATATTTGCTTGCTTTCTTTCAGGGGATAAGATACTGAAGAAGCTGCTAAGAGCGGAGAAACACATTTATCATATTGTGTCAATACATGCATCCATTTGTAACAATGTATTCTTTTAATCTAGACTGAACTTTATACAGACAAGCTTCAGTTACAATATCACTATTAGAAATGATTTTATCTATTGTCATTGTATGTTAATAGATTTGTAGAAATAAAATAGTTTTTTTGGGAATCACCATCATTGAAGCGCTTTCATATCAATTATTTCTACCATGAGCTTATATACACATATTTAACCATTTGATCATCTACGGTTGACGTTTAAGAACCACTTCACCACTTCCTCCACAATGGGGAAGAAGACCTAACCAACATACCGTTCAGGATATATACCAGATATTATACTGATGCTTTGAAATACCTCATAGTCTTTTGAGGTTATCCAAGGTGAGAGTCGCAAACTCTAATATTCCTCATTCTATATTTTTATAAGGTTAATGATCTGCACTAGGTGTTGGTGCACCTTCCCCTACCCCCCCCCCCCCCTCTTCTTCTTCCCTGTTTTTATTAAAGTACCTCAGAATTTAGAAACTGAGATTTGACTTTTCTGCTAATTTGAAAAAAAAAATCTTATATGAATGAGATTGTTGTGTAAAATGTGTGTGTATGCATTCCCTGCTTCATAAAAAAACTAAATTCACACTGGGCTTTCTGGCATGGATAAATGCCCCTGCCCATAACACCCCTCCAAAATGTCCCATATTGTTTTTTTTTTCTATGAGCTACACAACTTTATCTGAATCTCTAAGTACAGTCTCACCATACTTGAACTATGAAGGTCTTCAAATGGCTCTAAACACGTAGTGCTGTGTAAATGCACATACAAACATGTTATTCTCTTCAACACATTTCATTTGTTTCCCCTTAATAACTGCAGCAAAAGTTGTTGTGTACGACACAGGCAGGAAGATATAAAGCAAGGTGAGTCTGTGGGTCTGGAAGCATAAGAAAGCAAGCTTTAAGGCAAATTAATTGAAGCAATTCTGTTTCATCCAATCAGTCTCTGGGGAATGAGAATCTAGGACAACCTCCAGAAGTGACATCACCACTGGTTTGAACATGGTGGGACTGTATACTGGGGTATACAGTCTATTGGCTATAATGACTACATACCCCTGCTCACTAATAGTGCAGGACACTGGAAGCCCATATAAACACAAAGATATATGGGTAAAAAAGGCATCCTTTTAAAACAACTTTCTTTCATTCTAATTTTATTTTTACTTCTCTATCTGTATCTGTTGTGCAGTTTGGATGACTTCTCTGGCCCTTTAATATAAATGGATTCCTAAAAAAAATCGGATTTTTACTGACATATAGAATGAGAAAAGAGGAGCTGCTGTGGTGTGTGAGGTGCACTAATCTGAATGGCCTAGGGCAGCATAAATCCTAAATATGCTTCTAATTTGGGATTTTATATAAGTACATGGTGGATAACATCAGGATTAAGTTGAAATGTGGGTCCATGTCCTGTGACAGTGGATACTCAAAAGCACCAGACATGCTGTTGGAGGCCTCTCAAGAGTGTCAAAAAATTAATATGGCACAAGTGCCATAGAATCACAAAAATAAATATGGCACAAGTGCCTGGAGGAGAGTGTGTAAAATGAGTGAGTAGTTTGGTATCAGTATTGCTATTCGTTCTGAATGATAGCCATGATAGAAGAATTACTGGAAACTCATAAACATGAAAGCTCAACTCTTCAAGGGCTACAACAGATGTTACTGCTTTTATTAGCCTTCATGTGAAGGTTAGTCTATTAAACATGCAGACACACCAGGTACACATGCCGAGTCATATGATACCACTTGAACATACCGAGAAAGCAGGGACAAGAATCGTGTGCTGAAATGTCTTTTTTTGCAGTCCTTTTTTTATAAGAACAAACATTTTTGTGAAACAAAACAGCTGCAGTAGAAAAAGGTGCATTTTTGATACAAAAGGTATCAAAATAATTTACATAGTTTTATTTTATTTTAGACAGATCAAGTTGAGGGTGTTATTGGAAGAACTGGGTATGGAAGGACCACTGTAGCTTCGGAAAACGTCATGTTTGTGAAAGCCATGAGCATAACATATTTTTATAGTGAATCTTACTTTTACCAAGAAGCAATTCTGATAAGGGCTGACATTATGTTTCTGCCAAGTGCATGAGGGCAGGTACAGAGCAGGGAAAGTGACGGTTTCTGAGTATGTGTGTGGGAGGCTTAACATAGTCAAAGTTGAAGCCACAAATCTTGGTAAAATATTGAATTGAATAGCAGAGTATGCCACCTCAGGGTCCAGACTGGCAAGCAACATGGAAGCTCACGGAAACTAGCAGAGTCTGCTAAAAGTATGATTATATTTAGAAATGTTTTTATGTTCCTGGCTTACATTGCTACTAATATTGCTAATTTGTTCAAATTAACTGCAAATGTAAATAATCTACCAACATATAGGCACCCTTTAATGGTTCTCATCTTAATGTTGAAGTTGACCTGGCTTGGAACATGAACCTACTAGCCTTCCCATAGAGGAAAATATGAATGTTATTTTAACCCTGCCAGCAAATTTGAGTTTTGGGAAGTTTTTGCTGTTTGTGAACAAACCTGTGCTATGGAGTGTGGAACTGAATCCCAAATTATGGGATTTAAAATGAAGATTTTTTATGCAGTATCTGCCACACTTGATATAAAACAAAACAAATACATGACACACAATAAATTAAATTAAAAGAAGTGTAAGAACAAAAAAGATCAGCAGAAATGTGAAACAAACGTCACTTGTTCATTCATTGTATATTTCACTATGGAAAAATGGATATCCAAAGCCCATGGAAAAAAACAAATATATGAATCATATTATGATATCCTGCATGTTGAAAGAGAGGTCAGTAACGACAATCGAAAAAATAAAAAAGGTTTCCTGTTTGCTGTATTCTCTAACGTCATCACTCTATACAAAATGTACAGTTCTATCTGGATGTTACACAGGGATAACGGTACTTCTTGTCACCACCCGAATGGCTCAAAACCTTTCGACAAAAGCTTAGACATTCAGTATCAGTGAACCTTCCAGTCGCAGACAGCTCAGTGATGTCATCTCCTTCCTTTCCATATTTTGATCAGCAGTACAATTTCCTTTTCTCCATTAGGTACAAGACCTAATCAGCAACTATTGTATATCAAGGCCTTCTGTTAGACGCAAATTCACAGCTAGATATTGCTCATAGTGGAAGCCAATTTCCAGTTGTTATCTTCCTACACCCTATGCAAAATGTCAGTATCCTAATCTTGGCATTACACCATCCAGATTTATAATTATTAGTATTATGTTGTTGCGTGGGTAAGCTTTAATACAGAACAGAGAAAAACAGTTAATTTTAAGGATACCAAAATGGAGCTGAGTTATGACCATTAGTGAATGTTGCATGTAAAAGTATTTTTATAAAAATTTTTAGCTGATATTGTTTTTAATCAGACTTGAAATAGACATTTTTGAAGTATTTTAAAAAGCTGGTCAAATTTTTATTGTTTAATCACTACTGTTATTGTAAAAAAAATAATTGTGAAGAACATTTAAAACAGGTGAAACTTGCTAGACATTTTTTATAAACAAAATAATGTCTGTAAAGTTCAATATTGTGTACTTATGCCTTTTTAAATGTATAGCACAATGTGTTAAATTGGGATAATGACGTCAAAGAATATGTGATATTGTGTTATTGCACAGTTAGGGCCCCTCACCTGTAATACACAGTGATAATAATTAGTATATAATGTAATTGTATAATATATATCTTACTTTTAATGTTCTTTAAAAATAACCCAGTTTGCTTTTAAGGTGATTGTGCCATTAAAGTAATATATAAATACTGATTTAAGCTATGAAAAGCTCTAATGTTTTTCAAATTATCAATTGTATGTATGTGAGGACAGCCAAGATGTGTAGAAAGTGGGATTGAGAATGTAACTTTTGCTCTTTGTAAAGGGATCACTACAGTTTGGGAAAAAAATATTTGTGATATATGAATGTAACTAACATTAGTTACTACATAACATTAACAGCTACATAAGCCATGGTCATAAAACAATTGTAGAGAAAATCTTAAGTAGACCTGGCTTGTGCCTTAAGTGCTTCCACCTTGAACTACTAGAACCTGAGGGGAAGGGTTTTCCTACTGGAACGTCTTCTTTTTATTTCTGTTGTCAATTGGCTATTCATGGTAACAGTCTTTTCCTCCTCTTCCTCGTAGATGTCTAGTCCTATTCGGAACAAATGTGTACAAAACTGCAAAAGCTAAATTGAGTATACAAGTTCACATTAAATGTATTTATTTATTTTAAACTTTAAAAACATTTATTTAATCTGTTATCAAGTTAAGTTCTTCACAAGAACTTAATGATACAGTGATACAAGTGTCATACTAATGACATTTCAGTGGTCCTTTAACCGTCATTCTGTGACCAGTAGGGCTATCACTTTGTTGGGTGGGCCACCAAAGGAGTAGAAGTAGGCATAGATAGTGTTTATTGATAACATAAACTAGCTATAATTGGCAGACTTCATCCTCCCCAACTCATGTTGGCTGTTTTATGTGTACCTCTGAAAGCCTTGCTTAAGGGTATTTATTGTTTTCGAAAACATTTAATTTAAATAATTACATTGCTTTTACTCATGGTACCAAGTAGAAATTTAAGTGAGAGCTTCTATTGTATATAAACTACATATAATTAGATACATTTTTGTTGGTTTTCGTTACATTATGATACTTGTGTCTGTCAGTTTTTCGCATTTGTAGCAACCTAGCTCACTATCTTGTATACATGAGATTGACAAGCTTGATAAGGTTTATCAAAAAGGTAGAAAGAAAAGCTAAATATAGTGACTTCAGCATGAATGTATTTTGATCACATAGTTGAATACCAATAATTATCTGATACTTTAATAGATAGCTCACAGTAAGGAAAAAATAATTTAATTAACAAACATTAAAAAAAAATCTCATCTGAGAAATTTACTATATAACGTATTGGTCCGAATATAAGCCGCACCCGCATATAAGCCGCACCTGTAAAATTCAAGGGGAAAAAATAGAAAAAAGATAGTACTCAAATATAAGCCGCAGCCTTAAAATTGGAGAGAAAGAGACTCTCTCCAAGTGATCAGCTATTGCAAGAAACAGGCTTTCTAATTAGCACTGTAGCTTTTCTTGCAGATTACAGGCCTTACAGGATGTTAGAATCACTAAAACCGTAAATCGCTATTCAATTGCTACAATACCTCTGTCTCAAGCACGCAAATTGGCACCCTTAACTCGCAACCGTGCAAATCGGCAGTAATTTTACGTTCGCGAATAAAAGTGATTTTTTTTACAGTTGCGAATATAAGCCGCACCCGTAACTCGCAAACTCAAAAATCGGAAAAAAGGTGCAGCTTATATTCGGAAAAATACGGTACTACAGTACATGTATTTTTTTTTTTTTTACATTTTTACACCACCCGATTATTTTTAATATATTTGAATGGCTAAACTTATTTGTACAAAGCTTGTTAAATTGCCACAGTGAACCATGTTTACACTCTAGTAAAAAAAAGTAATAGTAATAATTTAAAAGTATAACCCTAAAACCATATCAGTATCATTATTAACAATTTATTGTAGTATTATTGCTAAATTCTATGCATTCGTGCAACAAACCAAATGTTCTCTTTCCAACTTTCAACTTTTCAAAGGTTTTCTGCATTTTATCAAAGCTGGGTCATTCAGCTTATGAATTTAACTAGATATTCAGTGTTTCAAGTATTTGCTTAAGAAAATGTATATAAATATCAATCATATGAGTGACTTAAGAAGCTATCTGTAGACATATTTTAACAAAGTAAAGTGAAGTTATGCAAATATGTCACTAGATGTCACTCTATCTTAACTTGCATTTTAGTTAAGTCTATTGGGAAGTATAAGAGAATACGTCAAAATATTTGAAGTGACCAAAGACAAACACATTTTTTTTAAAACAGATGAATTGGCTTTATTGCTATTCACTAATGCAGCTTGAGCCCATGTCCAAATAATGTAGATATATACGCTTAATACATTTTCACTGCTCTAAAACACATACAAACTCCACAATATAGTCCTGGACTCTCTGAGAAAATATGACGACAAACCAGACAAAGAAAGAGAAACGCGAGCCTTGATTACATGATCCAAATGCTAGGCTACTATAGCGAGTGTTATTATATGGCAGGCTACTATAGCGAGTGTTATTATATGGCAGGCTACAATAGCGAGTGTTATTATATGGCAGGCTACTATAGCGAGTGTTATTATATGGCAGGCTACTATAGCGAGTGTTATTATATGGCAGGCTACAATAGCGAGTGTTATTATATGGCAGGCTACTATAGCGAGTGTTATTATATGGCAGGCTACTATAGCGAGTGTTATTATATGGCAGGCTACTATAGCGAGTGTTATTATATGGCAGGCTACAATAGCGAATGTTATTATATGGCACTCGCAATTACATTTTTACATTCAAGTAGAAGGGGGGATTGGTTGCTTCCATTATCGGTTGTTCTTGCGCACGCCTTCTACAAATATGAATTAGTGAGTTAGAGCCTAAATATTACCCTAGACACTTGCCCGATAAAAATGACGGTATAATATTGTATTAAATATTGTTATGTCTCTTTGTGCGCCCTCTCACTCTTTACCCTGTCTCTGTACCCTCTCCCTCTCTCTTGCTCTCTACTTCTCTCCCTCTCCCTCCCTTCTACTATCTCTCTGTCCCTCCTTCCCTTCTGTCTCTCTCTTTCACCTTCTCTCTCTCCTTCTCTCTCTCTCTCCTTCCTTCCTTCTCTCTCTACTTCTCTTTCTCCCTTCCTCTCTCTCTTTTTCTCCTCCTCTCTCATTCTCTCTCATTCTCTCGTCTCTCTATTAGTGATAATATTTACACAGTCGCTAGTTACATACAATAGTCATATTTACACTTTCATTCCACCTCACCCCAATACATAAGACTCTGCTACATTCCCTATCCATTTATCACATCCCCCTTATAATGACACACATTTAATAGTTAAAAATACTCATAGAACACACATTTTTGGAGTATGACCAATTGGAGCAAAATACTATACTAGACAATCTCCATGACCTCTGCAGCCCACATGCCTGAGACACTGATTGCAGAAAGACCTAACAATTTGCAAGGGGGTTATTATTTTGCAGTACTAATATGCAACATAACTTATACAATTCAATCATCATTCATATTAACAAAACATTCACTGCATCTCACGGATTTGGCCTACACAACATTGCACTGGGCCTTTCACTCAGATGCACCACCAATTTTAAAAAGACATCCAATCATGCTGCTAATGCTGCCCTGAAATGCTCACACATGTGTGTGATTTATAAATGCATAGGATAGAGCTATAAATCTGAGGTCCTGTAATATAAAATAAACCTGTGATAAATATAAAATTGATCAGAAAACATGGGTATATCAACAGGCATTCAGTTTATAATTTGGCATGCCACAGATTATGACATCTGAAATGACTGGGATGCAAATTACAAAGATGTCCTGCTATTATTGGCAATGCATTACCTAACATTGAACACTGAATGATGCTGCTTCATATCAACCTTGCCTCAGAGGCTGGAAAATGGGCTTCTGCAGGTTCTGCATGCGTAGGAGATTCCGGAAACATCAGTTGTCTTTGACCTTGAAGCCCAACTCCTCACCCAAATTAATCAACGGTGCTCCCATTGGGAAGGGCATTCTTACATTCAGCTAACACCTGCGTTTCAGCAACCTCCACCATCACCACCACAATCACCACAATTGTGCAACCAACCTCACCTCCTGCACCCACACAAGAGGCTATAGAGGTTCCAAAACCACTTCCTCCTGCGTCTCAACCACCATCTTCAGTTTATACAGATTTACCCAATATGCCATAGGAATCATCTTCATGAACTATGATGGCTCAGGTGTGATGTGAGGAGACACATGAGGTAGTAGATCCCAAAGTGAGGGTTTACAGTGCAGAGAGGAGGCCCAGGCCACCAAAAAAACAGCTTGCAAACATAAATAGGCAACTGACATGAATGGAGAATCTCTTTAATGTACTTGCAGCAACACCACCATGCTTGCAGCAACACCAACATGCTTCTTCAAGTATCAGAACACCAGAAGAGGGGTCTCCCAAATGATCTGCTCCACCTCTTCTCCTCTCAAGCTCAGTTTCCTCCTTCAAGATGTGTGGGCCGTAGGGCACCCTCATTCTCGCCCATTAGGGAGGGCTCATCTTAAGAAAATGGGGATGAGGTGAGGATTTATTGAACAAAACCCTGATTTTAATTAAGCCTTTAAGAGTATGTACTTTCTGTCCACCCACATGTATGTGTTTTATCAGGTACAAGTTGTGGTGTAACAGTGGAGGGTTGGGTCATACCTCAAATTAAGTCCATGGGTGTACAGGTCTTACAGATTGGCTGCTGCAATGTCTCAAAATGTATTTAAATATTAGTAATAATCTATGGTATTCAACTCCCTAAAGACTATGCGAGCACATGAAAGGCAAGGGCCTTCATTCTTCGGGTAATTTCTCCTTGCGTACTTGTCTTCTATCAGCGTCTATTTCTTCTCACATGTGACATGATAGTGCTGAACTCCTGCCAGTGGTAATGGTGATGGTAGTATAGTTATGTACAGCTGACATGCATTAATTTAAAATGTATAGAATATCCTGTGAAGGGACAATGTAACAGTATGTCCGAAATGGGATTACTTAGCAACTGCTTCAAATAAGAAGATTATGTATTAGGATCAGCAGCTGACAATAATTACAGGTGAACCACTTATGGTCTTGTCCTTAAACATAAGTCTAATACATATATATAAGTATTATTCTATGGTGTGCTGCATTATCTAAATCATGTATCAGAGGGATGGAATATCTGTTTATGTGTGGATAGATATTTGACATGGAAGATAGAATGCCTGAAGAACTTTGGACTGATGTTTGCAGCATTATACAGGAAACACCAACTAAAAAATAAGATGGCAAACTGGCTATCTGGTGAGGCTTTGAAAGTAGCCTAGGAAAGAAGGTAAGTGAAAGGTACTGTAGATAGAAAATTATTTGTCCAACTAAATGCAGAATTCCAGAGGATAGGAAGACGAGACAAGGAGACATTCTACAATGAGCGACTTAAAAAGATAGAAGAAGATAACCGAATGGGTAAGTCAAGAGATCGCTTGAAAAAAAAAACGGGGATCTCAAAAGCACCTTTCATGTCAAAGTGGGCATGATAAAATGCAAAAATGTTAGGAACTTAACAGAAGCAGATCAGATAAAGAACAGGCGGCAGGAATACACTGAAGATCTATACAGGAAGGATCTTAACAGCAGTGATGACCTCAATAATTTGTCCAATGAGCTGGAGCCAGACATCTTCACTTCGGAAAGTGAGATGGGCCCTAGGATGCCTTGCTGATTACAAGGCTGCAGGAGTTGAGGGAATCCCAGCTGAATTGTTGAAAATCCTAAAATATGATGTTGTGAAAGTGCTGCTTATCTTATGCCAAATTTGGAAAACTCAACAGTGCCCAATAGACTGGAAAAGGCCTGTCTACATCCCAATCCCAAAAAAAGGCAGTGCCAAAAAGTGCTCCAATTATCGAACAATTGCACTCATTTCACATGGCAGCAAGGTAATGCTTAAGATCCTACAAGCTTGGCTCCAACAATATATGGACCAGGAGCTACCAGATGTGCAAGAAATAACAACTACCTCAGATATGCGGATGATACTACTCTGATGGCTGAACGTGAGGAGGAACTAAATGACCTAATGATGATGGTGACTGAAGAGAGTGCAAAGGCTTGCCTGCTGCTCAATGTTAAAAATATGAAGATCATGGTTGACAGCAATCTCAGTTCCTGGCAAATAGATAAGGAAGAAGTGAAGGCATTGACAGGTTTTATATTCCTTGGATCCAATATCTCTTCAGATGGGGACTATAACCTTGAAATTAAACAATTAAACAGGTCTGCATAGTTAGGATTATGGTGTTTCCAGTAATAACATATGGATGTGAGAGCTGAACTATAAATAAGTCTAAGTGCCGTAGAATTGACGCCTTTGAATTGTGGTGTTTTAGAAGAATGCTTAGAGTCCCTTGGACTTCAAGAAGATCCAATAAATCAATATTTCAGGAAATCAAGACAACCTATTCACTGGAAGGTATGATCACGAGGCAGAAACGCAAACATTTTAGCAATATTATGAGAAGAAAGGATTACCTAGAGAAGACTCTAATGCTGGGAATGATTGAAGGCACAATAAGAAGACAACGGCAGAGGCGGAGATGGATAGATGAGGTCACAGAAGTAATGAACATGAACTTGATTGAGTTCAAAAAGGCAGTGGCTCAGAGATGTGCCTGGCGTGCTACGGTCCATAGGTACCGTGCTACGGTATCAAACAGCTTTAAGCAAAACTAGGGTTGGATTATACACAAGCTAGGAATCCCGCCCACATACAGCTGTTTCTGAGCATGAAGCAAGTTTTTTTTAAAACTTGTTTTAGACATTGAAATGTGAACACAAAAGTACTATTTATTTACTGTACTACTTGAAACAGCTGTACATGGGTGGTATTTCTAGCTTGTGTATAATCCAACCCTAGCTTTGCTCAAAGCTGTTTGATACAGCAAGCATATGCTTAAGGGAAGCCATGTTTGATATGTGTGGCAGAGCGCCCCCTTCTGGCGGGATCAGCGCTCTGTTTATCCAACTTTTTATGCTCTTTATGGAGGACTCTGGAGCCTTTGTATGCTTTCACAGGCTTTAATAAGTGGTTGGCATAATATAAATAAACATAGCTTATGGTCAGCATGAAACAAAAATCTACTTAAACAGGCTTACTTACTTGCAGGAACGCAACTGACTAGCCCTGGGACCGCTAATCGGCCTGCAGGTAAAACAGTACCTTTTGTATCACAAAGGGGTGGTACCTTTAAGTCCAGTCACTTAGCTGCAATGGATCCTCTTCTGCTTGCAGCGAATGTTCTCCTTTAAATCAGGTGTAGTCACACAGCCTGATCCCACAATGGCAGCTTCACTTGCTGCTCTGGCACACTTGCTTCCCAGTCTCTGGTGCTCTCTTTCTCTGGAGCTCACTGGTGCTCGCTCGCTCGCTCTCTGGAGCTCTCTGGTGCTCGCTCGCTCTCTGGAGCTCTCTGGGTCCACACCCAGCCTGAAACCCCCTGCTGGTTGCTTCAGGAGGCCTTTTAAAGAAACTTCCAGCTGGGCCTGATTACACCTCAAGCTTAACTCCGTAGCTCCTGGTGTAAATAATAATGTCTCAGGGATTAGTCCTCTTCCTAGCGCTGCGTCCACACTGGCCTCTGGGGGCAAACCATCACATCTCCTCCCCCTCAGCTCGACACCATAGGGTTGAGCGACAACGCCGAGAGGCCGTGTATGCCACCATCCTACCGTCCGGCCATTCTTGCGCCAGTAAGACCTTCCCAATAGTGCTGAAGCTTCTGCTTTATCAGCTTTCTCATCTTGAAGCGCTCTCTTCTTCGCACCGCCCGGGACATTGCCCACACATCGTGGGTAGGACACCAGCCCGCTCGTCACTCCGAGTGCCCTCCTCTAGGGACCCTTCAAGAGTACTCGTCGTACTACTGTATGAGAACTCACTTCTCCATACCGTCTCTTCCCTGGGGTATCAAGCAGATCACTCAGTCGCTCCCTCCTTACAACCTGATGGGGTTTAGTGTAGGGCTCAAATATCAGAGAGTCAGCTGCCCTCGCCGAGTACAATTCTTGGCCAAATTTTGTGACCTCTTGAGATTGTCGTGCTTCCTTTCTCAGTCCATTCTGTAGGGTTTCCAATTCTCCCCCTGTAGGCTCATCAGTAGCATCCCTTTCAACTTCATTAAACAACAGCAACTTCCTGTGCTGTCTTTCTTCCCTCTGTTCCTGGCTCCCTCTATTCCAGGTGCTCCTATTGTCTGGCTGACAATTCTCACCAGAACGTATGAGCTTCATACAAGCACCTTGCTTCTGTTCTGGTCCAGGATCCGCTATAGACTCCAAAGCTAGGCCCCCTCTCACGGCTGCGTCTTGCTCTGGGGTCTGTACTTCATCTTTCTTTCTGTGCAGAGTAGGCATGCTCTCCGTCTTTGCTAGAAAGAAGCTCTCAGACTCTTGTTTTTCCTGGAATAACTCCAGCTGTTTAGCAACGTCCAGCTGACGACCAACAGATAGGCTAGTATACTTCTTAGTAGCCTCTTGTGT
Organism: Discoglossus pictus; assembly: GCA_027410445.1. Classification (NCBI taxonomy): domain Eukaryota; kingdom Metazoa; phylum Chordata; class Amphibia; order Anura; family Alytidae; genus Discoglossus; species Discoglossus pictus. The sequence goes on along the minus strand of CM050163.1, from coordinate 358,017,006 downwards.
CCTGAATTCCTGTACAACATTTTTATTTTCTGCATCCTCGGCCTTCACCCATTTTATTTCTTCTTTTAGTGACTTCTCTAATAGCTTTGCCTCCAAGGCGTCCAGCTTTTCATGACCATTTTCTAAATTTTCTTCTTTAATAGAGTGGTCATTATGGATTACTTGTTGGTCATTGGTTTGTGGCTCAGAGGACTCATTTTCTAATTCTTCAGCCGCGGTTTCATGGTTTGGCACTTGTTCTTCAGAAATGCTTTGGGCAGATGGGTCATGCACTTTTGTTGCCGAGTCACTATTCACAACCTCAGGGTTAGAAGAAGATTCATTTTCTTTCTGGAATCTCTCTACCCCCTGACCATCTTGTCCTGATTCATGTTTATCTCTTTGTTTACCTAAATCTATATCTGGTGTCTTCTGCTCTGTTACTTGCACCTTTGCCAATTTTTCTTCATGAGACTCTTTCTCTCCTGTGCATACAGTCTCAGATAACTGTTCTGATGATACAGTCTCAGCTGATATGGTCTGTGAATCATGAGTGTCCATAACCTGTTCCCCACTATCAGAAGACTCTTTATTTATGGGATGCTCATTAACATGAGCAGACATCTCAGGCACTTGGGTTGATTTTGGTGGTTCTGCGATTGACTCATGCATTGCGGACTCTTCTGGCTCGGAAGCCGGTATAGATTCTCCTACCGGTTCATGAGCTTCCTGCGAACATCGTTCTGCATTTAATGTAGCGTCTTGAGTACACAGGTTCTGGGGGTCAGTGTTAGTCTCTTCTGGAGATGTATCACTCTGAACCAACTGTCTCTTCATATCAGATGAATTGGCCATCCTCGGTATTTGTGGAGCATGAAATAGCAGCTCCCTCTGTATTACAGTTGCTTTCCTCTGTTTACGGGATTCCTCTATCTCTTGTGGCTGAGAGCTGGAAACTGTGATTTCTCCTTCTCTCTGAGATGTACAATTAGGGAGGAGATCTGGTCTCTCCTGTTTATCCTTGTGCTGCAGCTCCCACACAACGGATTCTTTCAGCTTATATCTGGGAGGACTCCTCCTCTGGTTCCATCTAGGCATCTGTACCTTACTTCTGTAGGACACTCTGTAGTCTTCCAATGAAGTCTTCCTTCTCCATTCAGGAATCTCATTAGGCATCTTCCGGATACCCTTCCTTTTAGTAGTAACTTGCCCGTCTGTCTTCTCTTTAGAAAGGCTTCCAGTTACTTCTTTTGTAAAAACACTGGTTTTATTCATTCGTTTGATCTCTTCTTTCTCTAAATCAGAGATCTTTATCAGGCACTTTCTTTGTCTAGACACCTCAGGAGTATTCACCCCGGGCAGGTGACTGTGTCTGTCCCTTTTTCCTTGTTCTTGGCTCACAACTTTAGTTGCTTTTAAATAAACATAGCTTATGGTCAGCATGAAGCAAAAATCTGCTTAAACAGGCTTACTTACTTGCAGGAACGCAACTGACTAGCCCTGGGACCGCTAATCGGCCTGCAGGTAAAACAGTACCCTTTGTATCACAAAGGGGTGGTACCTTTAAGTCCAGTCACTTAGCTGCAATGGATCCTCTTCTGCTTGCAGCGAATGTTCTCCTTTAAATCAGGTGTAGTCACACAGCCTGATCCCACAATGGCAGCTTCACTTGCTGCTCTGGCACACTTGCTTCCCAGTCTCTGGTGCTCTCTTTCTCTGGAGCTCACTGGTGCTCGCTCGCTCGCTCTCTGGAGCTCTCTGGTGCTCGCTCGCTCTCTGGAGCTCTCTGGGTCCACACCCAGCCTGAAACCCCCTGCTGGTTGCTTCAGGAGGCCTTTTAAAGAAACTTCCAGCTGGGCCTGATTACACCTCAAGCTTAACTCCGTAGCTCCTGGTGTAAATAATAATGTCTCAGGGATTAGTCCTCTTCCTAGCGCTGCGTCCACACTGGCCTCTGGGGGCAAACCATCACATCTGCTTATGGATTGCTAGAGGGAAGCCTTTGTGGCATATTTGCATGTCCCTGCCAAGGTTCCAATAATGCAGTGTAATAATTGTATTTCTCGTAATTCTGGGCATGAAACAAGTTTTTTAACTTGTTTTAGACATTCAAATGTGAACACAAATGTACTATTTATTTACTATATATCTACTAGCGAATTGCCCGTCAAAAAATGACGGCAATAGAATTGTAAGTCAAGGAATGGTGTTTGGCACACAAATTAAGTGTTTTGGTTGTGTGAGTACTTTTTGCTCTGATTGCGAGCCTCGTGGTGAGCGCCTTTGGCGCTCATCGTGTGGCTGGCAATGAGAGCCTTTGCCATTTATTGCGATTGTGTGTTGTGTTGTTTTTTAAAGTTTAGTATATATGTATGTTTTAATGATAATTAATTAATAAATAAATGAAATCATAAATTAATATAATTAATATATGCAGAAAGCAATGTGCGGAAGAGCTAACAATCTGTTTTGATGTTCCTGCAGCATCCAATGTAGATTTGCACTGTTGTTGCGCTGAGGTGTAAGTGTGAGCAATGTGTGCAGTGTGTAGTGTAAGTAGGCTGCGTGCGCAAGGAGAAACCGTTAGTGTAGCTGCGTACTTCCGCATGGTGTAAGTTAGTGTTGTAAAATGGCGGTGAATGTGTATGTGGTACGCGGGTGTGGATGATTTAGTGTCCTTGGTAATAGTGTATGTTGTACCTTGTATGGCTTTTTGTAAAAGTCGTATGTGATTGGCAGTGTTTTGCGGCTTTAGGGGTTGTGTAGCCTCGTTTCAGTTTTTTACGGCGCCCATTTTTTATCTTGTTTAGTGGATTTTTGAATGTCTAAACTCTTGAAATTGGAGTTAAATTGACATGTAAGATGACTTGCAGATATCCTGGGTGTCCTCCCTTGCTGTGTGTGATATTTTTATTTTATTCTTGTTTTCGTGTTTTTCGCAGTTTCCTTTTGTAAGTGTTACGGGACGTATTTTTTTTCCTGAAATTTTGTCAAAGTGCTACGGGTTTCGCAGTCTGAATTGTGTATTTAAGTGATGTGTTCATGTGTAGTCCTGCGGGTCATAGGTATGATGGTAAAGTGTTGCGGGGTCTTAGGGAAGAGCGCTTCGCAAGGGCCGCAGTTTCCCCATTGCGTTACCAACGTATTTTGGCTGCTGACAACTATATACAGTATGTGATAGATATATAAATATAGTGTAATAAAAGGTGTATGGTAATTAAGTTGTAATTAGTACAATATTTGAGTTTAAATTATTATGTGCTTGCTTATCACACAAGTCTCACCAAATAGATTCAGATTCATACCATTAGTTTACTTTTATACTGCTAATTTGCTTTGTATCTACATACTGCATATTGATTTTTGACTATTACATCAACGGCTTATATACACAAATCCAAGGTCCAAACATACTTTATTTGTAAGTTTTTCTCTTTTCTATAGATGAGACAAATTGTTTTTTATATTGTATATTACAATTTTATTTTTAAAAATAATCTTCTGATTCTGGCAGACTCTATCACTCTTGCAGACCCATCTCACTCTTTTTTGGTGTAATGTGGATTTTTAAGGTCCAGTTTGGGCCTATATAGTCCTGCTTGGTATTTTAAGGTTTTAAAGGTCAGGTTGGGGCCTATATGGTCCCGCTTGGTGTTATTTGGGTTTTTAAGGTCCGGTTTGGGCCTATATAGTCCCGCTTGGTATTTTAAGTTTTTATTTCAATTTTGTTTATTAAGGACATATAAACAGAAATTGACAACAATTAATTGAAAAATTCAATGTATAACATTTCATAAAATGTTTTTTAGATTTTTTTTCTGTGAAAATGTATACCCTTAAATATAATATGACTGATATATCATATTTTATAGTATGGTTTAGTCATTTGTTTAAATTTTTTTAAATATTTAAGTTGTAATGATTTTAAATTAAGGGTGTTTTGGAATATCTAAAGACAATGTATCTTAATAAGATAATACATGTCTCTATTCGTTGATAGCCATAAGAAATATATTGATCAGGTTTTATTTGTTCAAATCTGATGACTTAAAGAAGCAACCAGATCAGGGGATCTAAAAAAAAAAGATAATATAATAAGATGTTTAAATAATAAACAAAATGTGTGTGTGTGGGGGGGGGGGGGGTTCCTGGTGGTTATTTGTCCAAGAATCTCGATTTTATTTCAATGTCATTTATTTCAGTTTTCTTTCAACCTCATTCTCTTTTATAATTGGGTACAAAGCTTCAACAGGTTTATTCATTTTAATGTCTTTCAGAAACACATTCTGTAGAAGATATGCAAGGTTCCCAAATATTTAGAAAAGTAGGGTATTTATCTAATAATATGTGTGTCATCCTCTCATTTATAAATATGTAGTTAATTGTATTGATTATATCTTGGAATCTAATAAAACATTTTTTACAGAATCTAGCTATAATGTTTTTAGTTGCTAAAAAAAATAATTGGGCTAATTTATTACTTTGTATAGTTAAATTAGTATAGTGTATGCCTAACAAGCAATTATCTATGGTGGGTTTTAATGTGGTTTTGAGTAATTTTGGTATTAATTTAGTAGTTTTAGACCATATTTCTTGGATTATTGGATATTGCCACCATGCATGTATAAAATCACCTTGTTTTTGACATCCTCTATAGCAGCGGTGGCGAACCTATGGCACGCGTGCCCCTTCTGTGGGCACGCGGCCATAGGTCGCCGGCAGCATGCTGGGTCTGCTCATCGTGCGCGAGCACGGCGCCTGAGCGCTCTCCCGTCACTTAAAAAAGGAAGGGCTGTGCTAGCGTGCGCGCGGCGCAGGCGAACAGACTCTCCTCAAGATCCGCAGGGGGAGAGGCAAGGGGAAGGTAAGAGTTATGGGGCAGGGGAGAGACAAGGGAGAGGGGGAGAGAGAAGAGGGTTGAGACAAGGGGGAGGGAGAAGGGGAGAGACAAGAGTGGAGGGAGAGACAATGGTGTAGGGAGCCAATGGGGAGTTGGACAGATAAGGGAGAAGGGGAGAGACAATGGAGAAGGGGGAGACAAGGGGAAGTGGAGAGACAAGAGGGGAAAGAGAAGGGTGGGGGATACAAGTTAGAAGGGGAGAGAGAAGGGGGAAGACAGTGGAGAATGGGAAAGAGAAGTGTGGGAGAGAGATAGAAGGGTGTGGGAGACAAGGGAGAATGGGAGAGACAAGGTTGGGTGAAACAAGGGGGTAGAGAGAGCAGGGTGGGAAAGACCAGGGGGAGAGACAAGGGTAATGGTAGACACAAGGGGAAGGGGAGAGACAAGGGGGGAGACAATGGGGAGGGGAGAGACAAGGGGGAGAGAGAGTGAATGGTGGGAGAGACAATAGTGAAGTACAAGGAGAGACAAGGGTGGGGGTAGAGACAAGAGTGAAGGAGATACAAGGGTGGGGGAGAGATAAGCAGAGAAAGAGGGAGGGAGGGAGGGAGGAAGAAAGGAGAGCAGAGAGAAGGGAGGATGGAGAGAAAGAAAATAGGGAGAGGCAGAAGGGAAAGGAAGGATTAAGAGAGTGAGATGGGAGAGAAGGTAGAGGCACATGAGAGGAAGGGAGAGGAGAGAGAAAGGAAGAGGGAGATGCAAAAGGGAGAGGTAGAGAAGGGAGGAGTGAGAGAGAGGGGAGAGGCAAAAGGGAGAGGTAGAGAATGGAAAGAAAGGAGGAGGGAGAGACACAGGGAAGGAAAGAGACAAGGGGGGATAGAGGCAAGGGAGAAAACAGAGACAATTGTGAGCGGTAAAAGAGAGGAGAAATAAGGGTGGGAGAGAGAGAAGGATGGAGGGAAGAGACAAGGGAGAAGGGGAGATACAGGGGTGGTGGGAGACAAGGAGGAAGGGGAGAGACAAGGGGAGGGGAGAGAGAAGGGTGTATGATCCAAGGGGGGGGGGACAAGGGAGAAAGGAAGAGACAAGGCTAGAGGGAGAGACAAGGGGGAGGGGAGAGACAAGAGGCGAGAGAGGAGGGTGGGGGGAGAGGGAAAAATGGGGGAAGAGACAAGGGGGAAGGAGAGATACAAGGGTGGGGGAGAGACAAGGGGGAAGGGGAGATACAAGGGTGGGGGAGAGACAAGGGGGAAAGGGAGACATAAGGGGCAGGGGAGAGACAAGGGAGAATGGGAGAGAGAGAAGGGTGTAAGAGACAAGGGGGAGTGAGAAAGTGAGAGACAAGAGTGGAGGGAGAGACAAGAGGGAGTGGTAGTCAAGAGAGAAGGGGAGAGACAAGGGAGAAGGGGGCAACAAGGGAAAGCGGGCATATGCATTAAGGGAGCAATGTATAAAATTGCTATTTTTGGATTAAAAGAGTGAGGTGCATTGTATTCTCATTTGCATGGCCCTGCCTTTTAGACATGTGAATGGGCTTATTAATGTAATATTAATTTCCTCTCTCTAAAAATGTATATATATATACATACAGTGGGGGGGGGGGGGGGGAAGTATTTGAACCCCTTCGGATTTTTTTTTGTCCATGACAAAGAAATGATCAGTCTATAATTTTATCAAAAATGACGGGAATACAATTGTAAGGCTGGCAATGCTGTTTGCCACATAATGTGAGGCTTTTGCTCCTCTGAGCACCATTTGCGTGGCGCGCACTAACTGCCATTTGTTTTATTTTCCACGTTCTGCGTTCCTGTCGTTGTTCGTCTAAGACTCAGTATTCAGGTTTAATTGCCGTGTTGGCACTTAAAGGAAAAAAAAGTTGGCATGTATTGCGGTTTGGGCACTCGGGCTCAAAAAGGTTCGCCATCACTGCTCTATAGCATTTGTCATTGCCTTTTGAATACATATATTTTCAGAGGGGTTAAATATGCTCTATGTAAGATTTTTGTGGAAGTCTCAAGTAAGCTATAGCTAAATGAGCCTTTGGAAAGGTTTAAATAAGCTTCAGTCCATTTCTTATGATCCCATGTTTGGTTTAGGTCCAATTCCAATTTGAATTTCAAAACGAAGGAAGGCTTTTGATTGTCAGTTGAGCTATTACATTTTTTATATAGGGAACTTATAATTCCTTTAGATAGGGGTAGGGTTTTACAGATTGTTGATAGCCATGAAGCTTTGGGTGCTCCGTATTTATTATACATTATATATATCCAATGTCTGAATTTAGTATAGTTCAATAGTTCTTTTTTTGGAATATTAAAAGTTTGTCTTAATTGTTCTGAAGGAATATTGTTGTAATTCAAAAACCATGTTCCCACCTTATCTAGTTTAAGTGAAGTCCAGAAATTTTTTGTTTCTATTGAGAAAGTAGATTGTTTGGTAGAGGATGAAAAAGGTGAAGTGAGGGGAGAAAAAGGTAGAGCTAATTGATATTTATATTTGGCCCATTTCCATGTTTTTAGAGTAAGATTAATTATGGGGTTTAGGGAATTGGATTTGAGTGGAATAGGATAAGGGTACCATAAAATGGTCTCCCAAGATAGAGGGGTCATTTGGAAATTATCTATAAATATGCAGTTAGGTTGGTGTTGAGTAAAGTGAGCTAGGGGAATGAATGCTAGTTGTGCTTCTTTAAAATAATTATAAATATTGGGGCATGATAAACCTCCTTTTGATTTATGTTTAAACATTAACTTTTTTGCTATTCTGGGAGGCCTATTTCTCCAGATAGATGTAAATACTTTATTTTGAAGTTGGATTAGTTCTTTATTGTTTATTTGAATTGGCAAGGTTCTAAATAAATCAATCTTGGTAAAATAGTCATTTTAATAGAGGTTGTACGTCCTGTCCAGGAAATATTTGATTTCGTCCATGTGTCTAAGTCTGAGTTTAAAATGTTGTATCGGTAAGGGCAGTTTGCTTTATAAAGATCAGATATTGTGTTAGTTAAATTAATACCTAAATATATATATATAGTAGGCCATATGAAGTTCTATTTTTGTTTTTTTGCGGTTTAGACTGTTTGTGGTAAGACCTAAGCTGAGAGCTTCTGTTTTGTCATGATGCAGTCGAAGTCCAGATAGGGCACTATATTGTTCAATTGTAGATATGAATGCCTCAATTGAAGACTCAGGATTTGCTAAAGTACATAAAATGTCATCAGCAAATAGAGAACATGTGATGTGTTGATGTCCTACTTTAAAGCCTTCAATTGTTGCATTGGCTCTAATGGTTTGTGCTTGTGGTTCAATTGCTAAGGCAAAAAGTACAGGGGATAAAGGGAAACCTTGTCTGGTGCCCTTTTGTATGCTTATTAATGCTCTTTGGGATCCAGTGAGTTTTAAATTTGCTTTAGGTGAATTATAATATGTATAAAGCATGTTTATAAATTGTCCTTTAAATCAAGATTTAGTCAAGGTGGCAAATAAGAAAGGCCATTCAAGTGTATCAAATGCTTTTTCTATATCTAGTGCAAGAATAGGCATATAGGGGTATTAGATGATTTTAAAAGATAAATAATATTTAGAGTTCTTCTAATATTGTCCCGTTTGTCCATAGGGAATGAAAGCAGATTGGTCTTTATGTATCAAACTTGGTAAGAAGTTAAAAATTCTTTTAGCAAAGATTTTAGATAGTAATTTGATATCTCCATTTAGAAGTGAAATTGGCCGATAGTTTTTGGTCTCCAGAGGATCTCTCCCATCTTTGAGAAAGAGTGTAAAATCTGCATAATTTAATTCTGGAGGTATTGTCTCGCCTAAGAATTTAGTTAAATAAATTACATAAAAAAGAAATGAGAATATCTGAGAATTTTTTATAGTATAAATTAGTAAGTCCATCGAGACCAGGTGATTTTCCAGATTTCAGTTCCTTAATTACGCGTTGAATTTCTTGGCAAGAAATGTATTTATTTAAGTTTTGTAGGTCAGGATGAGAAATTGAGGGAAGGTGTAATGAATTTAGGCATGATGTGATTATATTATCTGGGGCAAAAGTTTGGGTCAAATAAATTTAATTTTGACTTATGGTAGAAGAACCGGATGAAGTTCGTATTTGGGCGACTCTAGATTGTGAAAATTTAGATTGTAATTTTCTGGATAGGAGTTTATCAGATTTGTTTGCTTTAGAATAAAACATATATCCAGTTCTTCTGAGTGCTCTTTCCATTTTATAAGAGAGAATATTATCAAGCTCCAATCTGGTTTTATCAATTTGGCATCTTAAGGAGGGAAAGGACGAAAGCTGTTTTTTTTTTCTCTCTAATACGTTTAGATATTTCATTAACTCCTGTTCTTTCTTATGATATCCTTTTTTATGTTGAGAAACTATTTTTATGCAGGTGCCTCATATGAATGCTTTATGGGTTACCCATAGCCAGCCTGATGATGTTTTTTTATTTGAATTAGTATTAAAAAATAATTTTAAGTCAGAGGCGATCTGATCTTGGTATGAGGGGATAGATAAAATATATTACGTTTTCAATACCAGGGTAAAATAAATGGTGTTCCTAAATTTAAATTTAATGAGGTGCAGTAGTTTATATTTGCTTTAGAGGCGCTATCAAAAAGAGTGGAGCTAATGAGAATGGCGTCAATACGTGAATAACAGTTATGTACTGGGGAAAATAATGTGCATTCTTTATCTTGTGGATTATGTCCTCTCCAAGCATCTACAAGGTTAAGTGAATGCAAACGTTTTTTAATTTTTTTAAGTTTATTAGAAAAGCGATTATCTGTTGGGGTTTTATATCTTTCTATGGTAGGGATAAGTTAAGGTCACTTACTATAATTAATTTTCCCCAATCCCCATCTTTGAGAAATTTGATTAGAGCAGTATGTGGTGCAATAGTAGGAGTGTAAAAAGAGGCTATTGAGGCATGAACTCCCATTATAGTGCCTTTTAGAATCGGGAATTAACCTGCTTTATCTATTATTTTTTATTCTAATTGGAATGGGAGATTTTTATGTAATAATTTAGCCACTCCTTGTTTCTTTGAAGTTTGGGTGGTATAGTAAAATTGTGGATAGTCTTTGCTGAGATATGTGGGAGATTTATTTTTACAGAAATGTGTTTCCTGAAGATTATAGAGAGTCTGTAATTTTTATAATATAGAAAAGCATTTCTTAGTTTTAAAGGGGAGTTGAACCCGTTTACATTATGAGTAACTAGTCATTACTATTGATCAAATAATATGAGCCTAGAGAATATAAATCCCAAGTTACCTTTTAAAGAAAAAGGAGGAGAGAGAGGCATAAGTAATCGTCTTAAAAAGAGATTGAATTTAAGTTGAGTCCAGTAGATGTAGTATCGAGAAGAGAAGTCACCACAGGGAAAGGACAGAATAAAGAATATATTAGAATAAATATATGTCAACAGCCATAAAATTATATACATATAGCAGTATTGTTTTTTTGTTAATAGATGAAAAACTGAGTGGTCATAGAAAGTATTATAATTTCTCTTATTTGTGAGCATTCTTAATTTTGGGAAATGTAAATACCCAAGAGATTGCCAGCTGGCAGGAACAAATTTTTAAATTAGTAAATATTTATGCTATATATAAAAAAAGAAAAAAATGGGGGATTTATGTGGATTAGTTCTTCAGCTAATTTATATAAACTAAAGTTTTGGTCAGGTATTAAGTACATTTTTTAGATGGTGAAATGTTTGGTATGCGAGTTAGTTCCATAGTAGAGGTGGTAGAAGCTTTTCTTTTAGATTTTGTATTGGTGTATTGGTCCATTGTTTTTTTGAGGTAGTGCATTGATTGTAGGAACTGTTAATTCAGTACTTGAATCCTCCGAGGTGAGATTTAGTTGTCTCAGAAGGGTTATGCATTCCTCTGTGGAGCGGGTGGTGTATTAAGCGCCCTTAAATTAAAAGGAAAGAGCAAAGGGGAAGCCCCATAGTTACATAGTATAGTTACATAGTAATTAAGGTTGAAAAAACTTTCAGTCCCTCAAGTTCAACCTTTTAAGATCTCCTCTGATCTGCAATAGGCAGATTAAATATTATTATTCAATTATTTTGTTATTTTAATTTTTTTAATTATTAATCCAGAGGAAGGCAAACAGAAAAAAAAAAAAAAACTAAGACTCAGCCAGTCATCTCAAAGGGAGAAAAAAAAATTCCTTCCTGACCCCAGATACTTGTGATCGGATTTCTCCCTGGATCAATACTGTCTCTCTAATTATCCATGATAACCCTGAATTCCCTTTTTAATTAGAAATAAATCCAGTCCCCTTTTAAAGTTATTTATCGAATCCGCTGTCACCACCTCCTCTGGTAGCGAATTCCACAGATTAACCACCCTTTCTGTGAAGAACCCTTTACTTTCTTTAAGGTGGAATCTTTTTACTTCTAACCTCAAGGGATGTCCTCTTGTCAGTTGAAAACCTCTTGGCACAAAAAGCTCCCTTGACAAATCTTTATACTGACTTTGGATGTATTTATATAAAGGTAATCATATCTCGTCTTAGACGCCTTTTTTCTAGAGAAAATAGGTTTAATTTGGTTAGTCTTTCTTCAAAACTTAGTCCCTCCATTCCCCTTATTAGTTTTGTTGCCCTCCTCTGTACCTTTTCCAGCTCTAAAATGTCCTTTTTATGAAGTGGTGCCCAAAATTGTACTCCATATTCCAAATGAGGGCGTACTAGAGATTTGTATAGTGGCAGAATTATATTTGCTTCCCTTGCTTCTATACCCTTCTTAATACATGCTAATATTTTATTTGCCTTTGCAGCTGCTGCTTGGCTTTGAGCACCGTTACCTAGATGGTTGTCCACAAGCACTCCCAAATCCCTTCATCTGTATTTAATGTTGTGATTAATGAGAATTGTTAGTGTTAGCTTCATTTGCTTGCATCTAAGAAGTGTGGAAGGGAGAGGTCTGCATAAAATTGTAGAGGAGATCCATCAGGGCCTTTGATTGTTGACATTTTGCATGTTGTTGCAAAGATTAAATCTTTTGAGTGTTGATATTATGTATTTCGGCAGGTCTAGATTTTTATTTCCGCCCAAGGCTCTACGTGCACGTTCTATTTCCCAAACATGGTGTTGATGTCCCTAGAGGATATTCTCAAAAGTAGCTTTTAGGTATCTTGGTAGGTCTACTACTGCTGTTGGAACTCCTCTGATTCTAATATTGAATCTCCTCGAGCGATTCTCAAAGTTTTCTAGTTTGTCCTCTATGGTGTTGATACAAGAAGAATTATCAGATATTTTTTTCCTTTTTTTCTGAGCTTCAACTTGATGATCCGAGGTTCCTCTAATAGATTGGTCCTTTGTCCCATGTCTTGAATTTCTTTTTGGAGTACTGAGACCGCTCGTGAAATGAGTTTCGAGGAGAGCTTCTGTTTTGGCTAATGATATTTCATTCAGGTTACGTTTGGTTGTGAGGTGGTTATATCTAGTTTAGTGTTAAAATTTTGATTGGTCCGGATTAGAGCTTTGGATAGAGTAGGTATGATTTTCAGAATCTTCTATCTTTTTAATTTCTACAGATTTTTTTATTTTTTCTCGTTCTTCAAATTAGTAGAGAGATAGTTTTGTAAAAGTTCTGATGATCAGTTGAGATTTCCCCTTATTACTCTTATTTAATTTTTGTTGTGTTCACAAGTTTTTTTTTATTTTTCTCCCAATATTTTAGAGACTAGATATTTAAAATGTATTTCAGGATCATGTTTGCTATAAAAAAAATTATAGCTTTATCCTCGCCAGCTGGGAATTTTAGTTCATAGAGGATTACATTATAAGATGAGAGAAAACATTTCAGCAATTCTTAACTGCAGTATTCTGGTCTTTGCAAATTCAGTCGGCTACTTTCTCAGGGTGTGTCCTTGCAATCAAAACAGCTTTCCATTAGGCCTAAGGATAGCACCTACCACATTTCTACTGTGGAGATAGAAGCTTCCTGTGCGAAGTCTCCTACCCCAGAAAGTGGATCAGGAGAAACCAAAATGGCAGATGTAACTGTAGGAAAAGGTGCATATAAAAAAGATAAAAAGAAAAAAAAAAAAAAACGAGCCCCCCCCATTCTAAAAATGTTTTTTAGGTTTTCAACTACAGTTCTACAAAAGAGCATATGGACACAGTTGTCATGGCAGGTAGCTCTATAATTCTTATTTTCTTACATCTTCAAGATCTTGAGATGTTACATATGATTTTCATCTGTGGGGTATCAGTTTTCCGTTAGTATAATGCATTCCTATGAACGGTTTACTTCCAGGCTCCTATAAATAGTCTGTATTCGGGGTGGGCAATTCATTTGCCACAGGGGCCACATGAAAACCTGGGACTGTTGTGGAGGGCCAACCTCCAGTGCCATATATGTATATAAAACTACATTGACCATTCACCCCCAACCCCCAGGGCCCCTCACCAGCATCATTACCCCCCCCCCCCCGCAAAAGGGCCCCTTGTTGCACCATTCACGCCTCACCAAGCCCTTAAGCAGCTATATTTCCCCCACAAACTCCCCAGGGCCACCTCAGAAGCTCCCTTCAGCACCCCCCAAAAAAAAATACCCTGCACAGGCCCCCTCAGCAGCATCATTCACTCCCCCGCCCAAAAAAAAAAAAAAAAAAAAACAGGGCCCCCTTGTTGCACCATTCATTCCCCCCCCAAGCCCCTCAGCATCCATATTCACCCCAGGCCCACTCAGCATACATATTCACCCCCCCCCAGGCCCCCCTCAGCAGCACCATTCACCCCCCAACAGCCATATTCACCCCCCATGTCCCCTTTAGCAGCAATATTCACTACCCGACACCCAGGGCCCCTCGGGAGCACCTTTCACTCCCCCCCAAACCCAGAGTGCCCCCTCAGCAGCATCATTTACACCCTGCATGAGGGCCCCTTGTTGCACCATTCAACCCCCAACACCACCAGGCCCCTCTCAGCAGCACCATTCAACCCCCTCAGATGCCATATTCACTCCCCAACCCCACAGGCGCCTCTCAGAAGCCCTATCCCCCCCCCCCCTAAAATAAAATTAAAAAAAAAAAAAACACCAGGACACCTCAGCAGCATCCCCCCCCCCCCCCTCAGGAGCATTATTCAACCTCTCAAACCCCCCAGAGCCCCTTGTAACACTATTCACCCCCTCCCTCTTACTTGTGCAGAGCAGTCCCAGTCCCGGATCCCATTGCTCAGAGGCTGCATATCCTTCCCCTGCTAGAGCTTCATACTGCAGGGTCATGTGACATCATTAGGAATTCCCCTCCCCTACAGTATGAAGCTCCAGCAGGGGAAGGATACCCAACCTGTGAGCAATGGGATACGGGACAGGGGCTGATGGAGGCCGGGCAGGCCGGAGCCTGGCGAGGTCTGCTCAGTCACCTCCTCCCGGGCTGTGCATCGGGTGCCACGCTGCCATTGTAGCAGGCTGGACAGGGACAGCCCACAGGCCGGATGTGGTCTGCAGGCCATAAAATGCCCAGGTCTGGTCTGTATGGATCATACAAAATCTTTCTGTGTTAGAGAAGTTTTTCTACCCCTACTTATAATGCATTAATAAAATGTATTTTTTATGAAGTGGCTAATTGTCTGGCCCATGATGTGTAGCATATAAATAAAAAAAATGTTATAGATTATTTTGAAGCCAAGCAACTCTATTCATCCTTGGACAGATCTTCAAAACGTACCAGAAGAATCAAATTTGAAAAACAAACAAAAAAAAAAAACAACACAACTTGTCAATAATTGATTGTTGAATGTGAAGTATTTATTTTAGGTTCAGAAATTTAAATTTTAATTGTTTTTATACAATTTTTTTTAATATGTATATCTAATATATTTATATGCAGAGAACCCAAGGATTTATAATTTAACTTCAATTGTAGGATAGAATGAGCCACACGGACCTCTTTCTCAACTTTATTACTGTGTATTATTGTCACATGACCCTTTAAACACATCAATACAAATAAAAAGTCGAACGTCTCTTGAAAAAATAGAGAGTATATTTGATTTGTATGTTGAAAATGTGCTCCCGTCAATTATAGCTACACAGCTTAATAATAAATTGCTGAAAAGATATCGAAGCTGCAAAGTTAGAAACAAATATCCGTACTCTTGTGGTTTAAATGGTTCAGATTCTGCCCTGAAAGCGGTCCTTAAAAAAATAGGACTTTCAAAAAGATGGATTAATCAGCAAGACATTTTGTTTTAATTCTATGTCATTTGGTTGAAAATACAACAACACATTTTAGTGTTTTATCTGCTCACCATCAAGTCATGTTGTAATATTAACTACTAACAGGTGTCTTCTTTTTACACATTTCTTTCTTTTTTGTGTTTTCTTCATCATCAGAAGAACCTAAATCAAGGTCAAAATCTAGGTCGTCCTCTTCATCTGTGTTTTCACTTTCCTGATTGCTGGTTGAAGACTGTGTTTCAGTTGCTTGTGGTTCTTTTAAAATTCTTAAAAAAAAAAAAAAAAAAAAAAAAAAAAAAAAGTTTAAAAAAGGGAGTTGAAAGAAACACTACAGTGTTTGAGAAAAAGGGACATGAGTCACTAAGCTACTCAAATCTTTCAAAGGAATAGCAATGTAAATGTTTTATAAAATTTTCCATGGAAAATAGACATTTCTTAAATCAGAAAACCTAAGCGAATATGGCTATATAGACACATTTGGCCATATTCACGTAATTGAAATGTAATCTAAAAGTAGTCTTCTTCATGGAAATGTAATATAAAGTCATCACAATAATCATAAACTGGCATTTTCAGAATCAAAATGAGAAGAAAGTGTGTTCAATATAGAAACTATACATAAGAACCCACCCTATTGTATCTACCTAAAAGCTCATGCTTCATCAATCGTCATAGCTGTATGCATATCCCAAGCAACCCTAAATTAGTTTACAGTGTTTGTCTCTCTGAAGAATTAGGTCTATAAAAAGCCTTGTAGACAAACATTATCTCAGTGAAACTGAAAAAAAAGAAAAAAAATACGGTCTAGATCTATAGTATTTGCTACATTTTTGCTCAATTAAGAACTAAAAATGTAGGCACATTACCAGGAATAAACAACAACTACAACCCATATTCATATACCATCAGCCTCATTACAGAGTTTCTATTCTTATTTTACTTACGGGAGGACAATTTCTTCATTTTTTCCACATTTGGCACACACTTCAAGTTTCATGGCACACGGCTTGCATATTATATGGTATGAATCCCTCACAGTCTTCTGTAGACATTTGACACTGTTTGGAAATAAAAAACAATGCTTCATAAATAAATATGCAAATAAGCTATGCAAAATTCAAAGAAGATGAATTACAAAAAAAAGAAAAGAAAAAAAAAAAAAGAGGGAGAAAACAGTTTATTTATGGGTTAATAAAGTAAAATTATATAAAACATGACAATCTATTTAACATTTAGTTTTCTGAACTAAAACATTAGAAAATGTCCCCAGCAACAATTTAGAATGATGTTTTATGAAAACATAATATTGAGTCTAAAAACTAAAAATTATTAATGTCATAGCAAGATTTTAATTAAAAAAAAAAAAGTTTTGATGCTTCAGCTGGAAGCATCCATGATACTATTGTGAAGGTTGCACGTATGATAGAGCCATACACATCTCTTCAGTGCTTGTGGCATCATGCTGCTGGCAAGCGGACTGTGACAAAATGTGTATCTGAGCACCACGATACACCGTTGTGGGAATCTGCTCCCTTGTGGGGATGATCTTAAGTCACAGTTGTAAAAATGGCACCCTGCATGAGCAAGAACAGGCATAAAAAGGGTAGGCCACTTTAGAAGTAAGTGAAGTGTAAATTGCATATGCGAATTATATTAAGGCGAATAAAAATGTAATTTATTCACTTATTCAAAACCTTAAAAAAAAAAAAAAAAAAATATTGATATCAATGTATATAGGAAAACAAAATAAAGCTGAAATCCATATATTTACAAAGTGATTAAGATAAAGTTCTTAAAAAAGAAACCTATGTAGACAAGGGTTAGGATATTTTAATCCTGGCTGTATAGTAAGATGCATTTTTAAATTGTTTTCTCGGACTTATGAAAAAATATTATTTTCTTTTGTCCACTAAAGGACCACTGAAGTATCATATTTATAGCATATTGACTTAATGTACAATTTTTTTTATACATTAACTACATCCTTATGTTTTTAATTACTGTATTAAATTGGGTCTCTGTGTGCAAAAGGATAAAACAACCAGGGAGGAGTGCAAGGAATCCACATTCACATTCAAACATCCTCTTCAAATAGGCCTTTGCAGTCAAACTCAATAGCAAAGTAAAGCCTCAAGTTCCAGAGAAACTAGCAGTCCAATAGAGAATTCTTCTTGACACAATCATCTAAATATGACGGAACAAGGTAAACTCTACATAGATACACAGGGATCCGTTCTACACCTCAGTAGTTGGAGCAGACAGCTAAATTTTAGCAGCTTTTCAGAGAATTCAACAGCCACAAACAGAGAATGGAAATCCCACCATCCAGGAAAAGAACATAGTTCTACCATGAATGTCCTAACCAAGAAGACTCTCTTTATTGGACAGGATACAGAATATTTATAGGGAAAATACAGTGGTGCCATTAACACAAAGTAATTAAACAGTGGTGGCATTACACACCATCACAGGGTAAAGCAATGAGTAGTTTGATTCGAACATTAAGATCTCTAGATCTCTTGGGCCATGCCCAAATCCCTTCATAAAGCAATCTGGGGACTAGCCCCTAAATACTCCTCACTCACTCCACTAATTTCCCACCCACAACGACAAATCTCCCCCCCCCTCCCCTTGAACTGGTGGAGAACCGCAGGCCTGCTCCATGCTGGCTCCTGGTATCTAGATGATCAAATTC
Organism: Discoglossus pictus; assembly: GCA_027410445.1. Classification (NCBI taxonomy): domain Eukaryota; kingdom Metazoa; phylum Chordata; class Amphibia; order Anura; family Alytidae; genus Discoglossus; species Discoglossus pictus. The sequence continues at coordinate 357,999,280 of CM050163.1, read as the reverse complement.
TCAAGTTTGATCAACTGAATACTCTGTATCAAATCCCGCCACAAGAACTCTTCACGTACCGAAGCCTTAGACATTTTATCCAGACGCAGGAACTTTCACTGGTCACACCAGAGTCATCATTGCTAATGAAATTATGTGAAAAATCCCCTCTCAGGAATGGGATTATTAGCCTGATCTAGGATTCAATCAACACGGACCTAGGTCAAGCTAAATTGACTTATGTCCGTAACTGGGAGAATGACCTGAACTGTAATTGGCTTCAAGATCTCTCGGTATCCTCTTGGTTACACTTAACTAAAGGTTACCCCAATAGCAGTGTCTTGGAGACTTCAATTAAAGTTCTTCATTAGGACATACTATAGCCCAGGAGAAACTTTACAAATGGAAACACCAAGGCCGGACTGTTTTAGAAAATGTGGGAGAGTAGGCTCCTTTTTTTCATACCTGGTAGGACTGCCCTAGAGTTATATCACGATGGCAGGAAGTATTTTCGCTTGCCTCTGACTTATTACCTCAACAAATGAATCCTTCGGTTGAGGTATGTCTGCTGGGCCACCACATCCCTTCATTATCCATGCATCAAAACAAGTTAATGCAATTTATTATGTTAGCCACTAAAAGTCACATTGCACAACAGTGGAAATTCTCTTTCCTGCAATTACGATTGTTTATTTTGGAGATAACCAATCTTGTAATTAATGAGCAACCCTCCCACATTCTAAAAGACGCTTTACCCCTTTTCATTACAATTTGGATCCCATGGCTGGCTTCCCCTAATAGTACTCCTATCCCCTAACAAACCTACTGTTTTACAAATTTGAATCTTGACATGGATGGCTGAGGCTCTCCCCAGAGTCAGAGGTGGGAGGTAGGTCTGGTTTCCCCTGGCAATATATAAGTTTTATTTATTTATTTTTCGTTTTTCATTCTAGTTCATTTGTTTTTCCCCTTCTCTTTTTTTTATTCTCCCAATTTTTTGTTTTATTATATATGTTTATTAATCTCCATTATTATTTTTTATTCTATATACACTATATCCTAAAAAAAAAAAAAAGGAAAACAAATAGTGAAGATGCTATATAAAGTGATGCTCATCTAGTAGAACATGTTACAAAATATATACTATCAATCTTTACATGACCCCTATGCAGGTGAACCTTGTTACTGAATGATTAAATTTCTTTTGTTTTTGTATTCACTGGCGACTATTGTTTATTGCCGAATCATCTGTATGTTGACATCTTTACTGATTATTAAAACGGATTGAAAAAAAAAAAAAAGGATCTCTAGATCAGAAGGCCAAGTTAAGCAGAGCTGTTCCATAATATGTGACTAGTTAGTAGCTTTTTGTTTGCAACTCTCCACAGGTAGCCTTCAATGCTGAATGCTCACATTGCACATTCTGTCAGCTCCATTGGACATCTCTTACACAAACAACAACAACTTGATTACACCTCCATATAGACAAGGTCATATTGTATACCTTAAAATTACCACAAACCAATCTACACATATCAGATATGTATAACAATATCATAAACAATACAGTATTATAATAAAGTAAAGCAATCGCTTCTGTAGTACAATGAATATATCCAGAACTGAATATGGTTCTACCAGTACAGTGAGACCTTTAGCCTAGAGACAGAGTGCAAAGAGAATACTCCTCACAGTCCTGACAGGCACATGGTATTTTGTGACAATAAGATTTTCTCTAAATATGCTTTTATACTCTTGTCTTGCGTAATTGCTATTGTTGGCACAAAGTCCACATCATCACTCATTAGAATTCAGTTTCCTGCTACTATATTAATTCAGCACTTCTTCTTCCAAAAATTGGTACCAGAATTTTGCTAAACTATTTTGGTGCATTTACTTTTAAGGCATTGAAGTTACACTTTTTTTTTTTGAGAGTTGGGCATAGTTTTGTTTTGTTAACAAGGAAATGTGAATCTGATCCCCACCAACATTTTGAATTTCCCATTTGAAACTATATTAGAGGAAAGGTAAGTTTAGCAAAGGTTTTCACTTAGTTACCTACCCTAGCAGCCAACATTATCAAGTACTATTTAGGAAGTAAAACATGCATTTCTGACATGACTGCTGGCTCCTAATATTTTAATGGTTCATATTTTCAACTTTTAATCCATAAACTGGCTCTAAATAGTTTGTCTGGCTCCTGACTAAACAACAACAACAACCACCACCACCTCGCTGGCTCTTAAATTTCTGAAAAAAATTGACAACTTATGTTTTAATCCACTAAAATTAAAATGCAAAGTATGGCTATATTTTTTCCCCCTTGCATAATCATTTTCCCTTCCTACTTTTCCATCTATCAAGCAAAGTCAAGTCTGAAGTTAATTACCAGCTTCCTCTTAAAAGGAAACTTGCTATCACCAACATCCCAGTTCTGAGAATCGTCTTTTCGATATTTTAGAAAATATTAAATAAACTATAGCTCAAATATCAAAAAATACCTATATTTATTAGTATGCTATACATTAAAAAAGTGAACTCACATTTTTATCATGCGTTTAAAAGAGCATGTTTTAAAAAAAGGTATATGCAAGTGAGCTGGGTTATGAATGCATCTGATAGAGGGGAATTCGTAGTGTATGATTACATTTATTTGCATGCACTATGGTTTTAAGATCCTTAAAAAAGGACCATAAATCGACATTCAAGTAAAAATGCTTGAGCTGTTACACGGTTGTTCTTTAGACATACACCCTCTCCTTGACAAATTATAATTGTACTGAAACCAAACATTTCAGCTTCTTCTTCCTATTCTAATTTGTCTTTTAGGTAAATGAGAATTTATGCCTGATTTATGGTCCTGCAATGACTGCAAAGTTTAAGGAAGAGAGGTGTGCATATGTCTCTGTGTGAGTGCATGCAATTCACTGGGGCAAGTTTCACCTAGGATGGCGATAAAACAATCAGTGAATTAAAGGGACATGGACCTTGTTCTGATTATTACAGAAAATTGAAAAGGAAAGTTGCAGCTCAATTCACAGACCAAACAGATACAATGTACTATGTATGCTAATTTTCGCTGGGATTTTCAGGGGGTATCAACAAATGCCAGAAATTCAGCAAACTTTATGTTAACTGTTTAAATGTTTATTTTGTTAATTTTTCAGACACTACTAATTCTCCTCTATCATTTATCTGCATTTACAATCCAAAAAAAGCCACAGAACAGTTTTTTAAAAATTTGAACATTTAAATGAAGCCATCTCAAAAGAATAAACTAAATAATAGCATTAAAAAGTATTTCCTTGGGAAAAATCTCCTGGTCCAGATAGGCTTTCTCAGATTTATTCTAATGACCTTACAGAATTAGGAAACGCACAAAAAAACATAAACTCCTAGATAAAAAAATACTGCAACACTATGGATTTTGTGATCTACTTCCAATATAGTGAAATTTTTATACATTCTACTGCAGAAGTAAGAATCATGGAGCACCAGCCACAGAAAAATCAAATATCAAGAAGAATTAGACGAGGCTGCCCACTTTCACCTTTAATATTTGCCGTTTGTATGGAGCCACTGTCAAAAAGCTTACACTAACAGAGATATCAAGGGCATTATATTACAAGAAAGAATATAAAAAGGCAGCTTATAGCAGATGATTTATTACTGACTTTGACAAATCAGCACACTTCATTTCTCATACTATTATAACAACAACAGTAAATCTTCAGTAATTTGAGCGGATTACATGCAAATGAAACTAAATCTAAAGCACTTCATATCAATATTGCAACTACAGAATACAATATTATTAAATCCAACTATAGATTTGGATGGCAAGAAAATACTAGAGAGCTAGCGAAAAAACTAATACAGAAATTATAAAATACACAAACATAAAATAAAAACACACATTAAAAAGAATGGAATAATGTCATATAACTAAGTACGTTTTTAAATATAAAAGTATACAATTCACATACCATTAACAACAATATGTTTTCATCTCTTTACCACTATTAGAGACAAGATAGTTCATGTCGCACTAACAAGATTCAATTGCAGAGAGATTTTTTTTTATATAAAAAGATGGACATGGATCAGTGTGCTAAACAATTACTGACTGTAGAAGATAAGAACATTCAATAAACATAATTTTTTTGATTGTGTATTATTTGTGCTAGCTTTCAAGTGACCTATTATCTAATTTCATTACAAAGAGCTGGATGCCAAGAGAACAAGATTAGAGGAAAAGGGACTGAGCCAGGTCAGATACGTATCTGAAATACATTTGGAACAGTATTTATTCTAGATCTAGAGTATATACACACACATATACATACACACACAGTGTTTTGTTAATCTGAATTTTATGTGAGGAATCAGAACACAATAGTCTGGTAAAGTTAAAGTTGGTGAAGTGAAATGAGAAACATATATACATAAAACTATTGTTTAGAAATAGAAAACAGAAAATTGGCATGTGCGTATGTATTCACCCCCTTTATATGAAGCCCATAAAAATCTGGTGCAACCAATTACCTTCAGAAGTCACATAATTAGTGAACTGATGTCCACCTGTGTGCAATCTAAGTGTCACATGATAGGTCATTACATATACACACCTTTTTTAAAAGGCCCCAGAGGCTGCAACACCTAAACGAGAAGTACCACTAACCAAACACTGCCATGAAGACCAAGTAAGGGACAATGCAGAATCATCAACTGATGAAGGATCAACTATTTTTTAGCACGAATCTACTGATCGTTCAGTGTATAAAAAAGTTAATCTGTGCTGTTAGAGCACCATCAGTTCAAAGGTAGGTCTTCTCACTTTCATAAGGATACAAGTGAGTCTCTGTCAGTTATCAGTTCTGATGTTTCCAAAAATGTAGATTTAATAGGGTTCTCTTGTGGTCCAGTGGTTAGGATTCAATGCTTTCATCGCTGAGACCTGGATTGGATTCCGGTCAAGGAACCAAGAGATCACACCACGATGCAACCATGCAGGGTTAGCCCTGGCAAGTACTCAGATGGAGAAGAATACCAGGAGCGGTGTGCTGTGGCCCATTGGACCGTGATGTCACGGATAATCAGATACAACTGAGCGATGCAAACAAAAAACACAAAAGCAAAAATGGTACAAATAACTATGAAACAAAAAGAAGTGAATTATAAAAGGATAGATAGATAGTGAGTGAATGCGTTTTGTGAAAATTATGCGCTTGTTGATGATAAAGAAAATGTCTTTCCTCTACCACAGGGCCTTATGTGGCCCTTAGGCCTCATACGGTCAACTAATGTTCTATATGCTGAATTAAGCATGGTCTGGTTCCTCTATTCACAACATATGCCACTGGACCCTTCAAAACTTCAATGTAAGATTATGCCATACTAGTGAATACGAATTTACTTAATGCTTCTTTGTTTATGTAGAGGACATTTAGGATACATTTGTGGAATACAGTTTGTTACAGATACATTATAAAACTTTTTAAAAAAAATACACAAAAAAGAAAACCATGAGAAGATACAATGTGGAAAAGGGAGACCATACATCGCTTTCCTATATTCTGTAGCAGAAAAGTGTCATGTCACCTACACATATGTGCCTGTGCATGGATTTTACGCATGACATATTTCACATACACTTTCCAGTAAACAAATATAACCTGGATATAGAGTTAACTGAAAAGGGAAATAGATGCATTTACATTGACAGACACAATGATGCTGTCATCATCTAGCTCAGAATAAAAAAGGCAATAGACAAAGACACAATAGGACTGTAGATGTGCTTTACAGATGATCCCACTGCAGTTTAAAGAATTAAGTACAATGCTTTGATTCATAATCTCACAGAGCCAGATGACAGTTAATTACAGTACGCATGCAACATAATGTATAATGGGAGCACCAAAACAGCAGGAGTTTATAATTAGAGATGGATTAGATTTCTAATCGTTTGACATCGAGAGACCAGAACACAAAGAAAACTATATCTTATTTTAAAATGATCTCTTTATATTCACATGACAGAGCCTTTTGCCTTTGTAATGCTGTACTTTAACTATTTTTTTTATTACAGGATATGCATAACTTCCAAATTCCTTAAAGGAACACTTTAGTGGAAAAATATGACATGGCTATTTAAAAATATAAGTATAATGAAAGCCTTATTAGTCCAATAAAATACAAGTTATGAATGAATAGAACTCTTTTGCGAGCTATTTTATCCTCTTTCCATCCCTCAAAGCGGATCACTGTGTTGTGTGGGTTGGTAGTAGCCTGTGAATCTCCATCATCTAAAATGCAGCATGGTCAGCACATTCAACTTGGTCTAATCTATCATATGGTGCAACTTCTAGTCAGAAACAAGGACCATGCCACCAACATTAAGCATCCAGGTGTGAGCATTAGAAGATGCAATATCTGCAGCACACTGTGATGGGAGAGGCCAACATGGCAGCCCCACATAGGCAAGCAGAGGGAAATTAAAAAAGTTAATATTTAAGATCTTGTATAATATAGATTTGATTATGCTAAATACAACTTATACTTTTAAAAGTGCCAGGACATGTTTTAACAATAATGTCCCTCATTAGTGAACTCACAAATATCCCATCATGCATTTAAAAGAACCCATAAGAGCTACTTGGAGATGTGTGAGAACGACTGCCTTTTCACAACTCATTTTATTAGCCATTTTCAGTTATTAGGAAGCCACCGGGGTACACCATCAAATCAGGCATCGATACCTCCATTTTACTGTAGGTCTTAATTAGTGGCTACCTGTTCTCAAATATGGAGATCCCCAAATTCTAAAAACAAAAAGAGTAGAGGTGTTCATCTGAGAACAAGCAATACCTTAGTATGTTTGCTCTATAGATCTGGGTACCTACTCAGAGAGCAACCTCTTTTAGCTCACTTGTGCCCTTCACAGGGAGAAATATCCTGTAGTATATCAGGCTGGTCCCACTCAAAAAAAGAGTGGCCCAGCCCCGAAATACCAGGCAATTCTACCCTGAACAGGTGAAACAGCAAACCCCATACAGTACATTTTGGCCTCTATGGGCCTGGTCAGTGAGGTAGGTAGCTGTACTCCCTAAGGCACAGTGAGCAAGGAGTCCACGTCTGGTTCCCCTATCACCCAATCTGATATAATCAAATTTTGTCATGTGATATGTACTGCAGATCAATTAGACAAACAATCCAACAGTACAGCTTATTTATTTCCATATATTTAAATTTCAAATTCAATTCTACCTGCCCCCATTTTCCCTCTCATTTTATACCACTTCATGTCAACCTCACATTTTCACATTCAACTCCCATTCACTGCCTTCATTTTCCATTACCATAAACAAAAGTAATTTAAAAATGTAATTTCCATTTCCACCCCCATGCATTTTGTTTCCTACCTTAATCCATTTTCTCGTCAATCAGACGGTCTCCCCAAATTTAATCTTTATTTCATTCTCAATTTAGTAATGTACCTTCTCATTTAAAAAGTATGCAGTCCTTAATACCTTTTAATGTATGTTTAGTCCTTCCCACTCCCCGAGACTGGACAAGAGGAAGGCATTATAAGAGCACTCTTGAGCAGTTCTCAACTCAAGCCCTTGGCTTTTAAGCTGATCATAGCCTGAATTCTGAAGTGTGATGACAATTTGTATTCATTTATTAGTTCTCTTCCTTTGGTGGTTTTCCAAAATACATGCACACAAATAGATTTTTTAGGCTGCATTTGGCAGCCTATATTAGAGACAGACAAACTAAGCTATACAAAATTAAAGCCTGTATAAAAAGCTTTAGATTTTAATTGTTACATTAACTTTGTAAAACGTATCTAATTTCCCTTTATACCCTAGATATTAGCTACTCTGTAGAGTTGCCATTTATCATTGTGATACGTGCTGGGTTTGTGTTTTCCCAGTTTAGGACTGGCATACAGAAAAAGCACACATAAAACCCATAGACCCTCAATTACAGTTAAGTATTTATAGTATACTAGCGACTTGCCTGTCAAAAAAATGACAGCAATAAGATTGTAAGGCAGGTAATGCTGTTTGGGCCAGACATTAATTTTGTTGGTGGTCCAAGATCCTTCGGCGCTCATTGCGAGGCTGTTGGTCGTTTTTTTTTTTTATTCCCATAGGCGCTTTTGCTGTCATTGTTTTGTCGGCGTTGATCTGCTTTTTGCGCTTATTGCAAGGCTTTGTGTGCTATGATCAGCGTTGGCACTAGTTGTGAGTCTAACGGTGAATGGGTTTTGTGTTTATTGTGAGTGTTTTTTGTTTTTGTATGCTAATGAAATAATTAATAAATGAATATACTTTACCTATTTGGAAGTAATATATGCAGGAAGCATTGTGCTGAAGAGCTGGCAATCTGTTTTGTTGTTCCTGCAGCATACAATGGAGATTTGCACGGTTGTGGAGCGGAGGTGTAAGTGGCAGCAATGTGTGCAGTGTGTAATGTAAATAGGCTGCGTTCAGGGGCCAAATCAGGCTGTTCAAGTGAAAAAGGTTATCAATCCCTGTTCTGTCAGTTCTTTATCGTACCACTCACAACTTGGCATGCTCTCCTTCATCTCATAAGCGGAGAATTAATAAATGGCCAAAAATAAAGATCGTTAAAGAGAATGAGGTAGTGTATAGATAATATCTGCTTCAAATACCATACCACATGCTCAATTATCTAATACTACAACAACATTTTAATAAGAGCCTATTACGATCCTATTCATTTGGATGTGTACTGTTCATTTCTGCAAGAACAGTGTCACTTGAAGGTAGTCAGACTATTAACGTGGTTCTTTAATGAGTGTTTGGAAGCCTTGAGCTCCTATAAGCCCATATTCAAAAATACTACACTAGACACACTGGTATATGTTTTGGCTTTATCTTCTTTACCACAATGTGGCGTTTCATTGTACCAAAACATCATTAACTAAAAATTGTTTTACTTGCATAATATAACCTGCTCTAGCAAACACTGAATATTCAGAAAGTGTGACGTATATAACTTGCCCTGTGGAAAAAATATTTGAACAAAACAGGTTGGATGAGATGTCAACCCCCATAGAAGAGGATTGTCAGTTTGTCATACAGCGGAAGTGTCAATGATGGCTGTGACCTTTAAAAGGGACATGGAACTACATTTTCTATCATGCAATTAAGAAACCTGCCTTAGTAAACCACACTAATAATACATTACAGGATTTTGATTTGTCATGCTATTATATATTTGTTAAATCAGTGTTTTCCTATCTAATTGAGCAATGGAATCCTTTTGGTCTCCTAATATATTGACAGGGCCCCATGAAATCAAAATGGATCCAGTGGGGGAAAAAAAAAATCCCCTCCCTGCACCTCAAAATGACGTCCCAGTATCCAAATCCAATCCACGGGTATCCAACACACCGCAAGACCTAAAATTCGACAAAACTTCCTAACTTCTCTAGAGGATCATTTTAAGGACACTGTAGAGCTTTCCAAAGAGATAATGTATGGATACTTTTCTCAAACTCCTAGCTATCAATAATGGAAACCCCAGAGTTTTCACAGAACACAATGTTAATTCATAGGATGTTGATTCAGCCGTTAAGTTGTGTCCGTCTCCCCGATGACCCTATGGAACACAGCACGCCAGGCACATTTGTCAGCCTCTGTCACTCTGAGCTCCATCAAGCTCATGTTCCTTGCTCCAATCATCTATCCATGACCACCTCTGCCATTCCCTTCTTTGTGTGCCTTCAATCTTTCCCAGCATCAGAGTCTTCTCAAGGGAATCCTGTCTTCTCATGATATGGCAAAATATTTGAGCTTTAGCCTTATTATCAAACCATTCAGTGAATTGTTGTATGGAATGATCTAATCTTCTTGCAGTTTTCTCCAACACCAGAATTCAAAGGCATAATTTCTGCAGCACTCAGTCTTCTTTATGGTACAGCTCTCACAGACAAAATGTTACTGCTGGGAATACCATAGATCCAACTATGCAGACCATTGTTGATACTAAAATATCTTCACTTTTTAATAGCTTGTCCAAGCTTGCCATAGTTTTCCTTTCAATAGTAAATGTCATGGCTGCAGTCCCCACCTGAAGAGATCTTGGAGCCAAGGAAAATAAAATATGACTATTTGCCAGGTACACATTTATTAAACTATGTAATCATTATCTCCCAACTCAAAAGAAGGCATTTTATCAAAAGAAGCAGTGCCAAAATGCACCCTGAATTAAGTCCAGGTAAATCAATCCGAATTAATGTAACGGAGTAACTCAGGTGTGATTAAGAAATGAGACCCCAAGTATGCAAGCATAGAGGTCCATAGATCTGGGACTGTTGATGGGCTACGTAGGACCTAGTTGCCCTCCACTGCCCTGGATAGATGTGAGGAAGTATGATTTGAGTATATAATGTATCTAGCGTACAAAGCAAACTTTATGATGTGCTGTGCTTTAAGGTTTTTGCATGGATTTTGTTATTGATTACCAGCCTTAAATGAGGAGAGTTTATCTCCTGTATGGTTCACTTCCACCTAAACTGCGTGGCTCATAACTACAATGCCTATTTATGACCAATTTAGATATGGGTACAGCCAGTGCCATTTGTTCAGCTGCTGAAAATTATGATGGAAAATAAGAAATTCCTTCTACTTTGTGTGCTGCACAATTTAACAAAAATGTTTTTCCCCCATTAAATACAGAAAAATTAAAAAAAAAAAAAAAAAAAACAAACACAGAAATATATTACTGACAATATAAATTAAAAAAAAAATCTATTCTACAGACCACTTGAATTTCTGGGATTTTAGTGCACAAATTATACAGAACTTTTCCGAATACTACATATAAAACACAGTTGTCTCAACTGAAGGAAGTCTACTATATTAAGATAAATTTCAACAGGATTGACTAATCTTCTTCTGAATATCTGGAATACACGTGTTAATGACCCATCCTATACTCTAACCAATATGAACATATTTTTGATAACATTTGCAATGACTATCAAATTCTCTTTCATACTTTCCAATTCGGCGAAAATCATATAATTGCTGCAACTAAGATAAAATAAAGCATGGCCTTTCATAGACACAGATCAGTGACTCATTGGAACGTCATGCAATCAGTGCATGTTCAATTCAACGGCAGGTTACACCCTTAAAATAAATACACTGTCTGGATATGTTTGTCAAATGACTTAGAAAATGGTCATAAAAGCTGAACCCTCCTAGCCTTTAGGGATAAGAGCAACATGGTCACTCAGTAAGTATGCAAATGTGTATGATTTCCATTGGTTGTTTAATAAGAAAATGATATAAACTATGAAATATAAGATGACAATTGCACTACACTTCTATGTCTCCAGCAGGAATTAAATGTATTAACTGATTATGAACGAAAAAAAGAGAGAGGAAGAGAAACAAAGAAAGAAATAAAGAAAGAAATTAGTGTTTTTACTCACTGAAACCTTCAAAATGGTCGCTGCAGATCTAGCCCCTGTAAATAATGCATACCATGTTTATATAGTACTAGAAGTACAAGCCAATGGCAGGTCGCATCCCAGAAATATGTTGCTGAACTACTACTGAAACAAAGTGTTTGGCTTGTGCATCTAGTACTATAGAAACACTGGGCCTTATTCAATTGCGATTTGGCCAATTGAATAGGGCTCTATATAAGCAGATAGCATTTTTTTTTTTTACAAATTTTTTAGTTAGTGAACTTCTATCCAAACGCAAGGTCTTCACGAACCAAAAACTTCTGTAAAAAAAATATGCTATCTGCTTATATATAGAGCCCTATTCAATTGGCCAAATCGCAATGGAATGAGGCCCATTGTATGTATGCGGGAAGGCTTTACAGGGACGATTTTAGAAGTTTCTCTTTAATTACTGATTTTACTGCTAAACTTTCAAAGTTATATTTGTAGTTTAGGGATTTGGACTTCAGCAGATCCACTCCTCTACAGTGTCAGGTACCCAAGAGATTAGGGGAGAAGATCTGCCCAAGAGGACTGTCCTGATAGGAGTCTTTATCTGTCATCCTGGTAACCGTTTTAAAATGATCACTTAAATACAAATGATAAAGCAAATCACATACATCCAAATGTCTTACAGAAATAAAGAAGCTGCAAGGAAGACTGTAGACTGTGCCACAATTTGAAAAATATGGGAGAGGGTCCTGTTGAAAATTGCAAAACACAGCTATTTTCAGTGGTTTTTTTTATATTGATCTTTACTACATGAAATCTGGAACATCCAGATTTCAACACCATTATTACTTGTGCCTTTTCCCATTCTTTTCTCCACAGACTATGTAAATATCATAATAAAAATGGCATGTTTTGAACGATAGTTACATTGTTAATCTATAATCTATTAAATATTAAATTGATGTGGGTATTTCTTACAATCAATACTGTGAATTGACAGAACACTAACAGAATATTCTGATGGATTATTGGGGAATGCAAGTCATATGATACATATAATGTGTCCAATAAACAGATTTTTTATGAATGACCTTGTCAGGGTAATGCTCACTCATAGGATTGTCTGCAGGAGACACTTACATACTGACATATCTAATCATCTTCCAAGAACATCACGTCTAGCAAAGTTAATCTTATTCACACACCTCGTAAATCATTCTGCACGTTCCAGGGAACCTCTAACAGGAAAGTATTGGGTTTAAAATGGTCTCTATAATCATTTAGCGGATATTGGGAACAAAATCTTTATTAGCTCACCTTTAGGCATGCAAGGGAGAGGAGAGCTGCAGAAAATGTCGGCCTTTTACACCTTGACCATTACAATCAGGCAGTGTGTCTTTAATCTGTTGACAAGACACGATTCCCTCAAAAGCATCTGACAGGATGATCACTAAAATGGTTTACACAGGAGTTACTGTTGTGACATGAGAATATAATAAAATTACGTACCATTTTTTAGGTTGAGAAAGTGGCTTAAATTTGCTGTATTTTACTCTCCATTCTAGCACATCTTTGCAGTGCTGACAAACGCCGTCATGTAACTTTGAGTTCAGTTTCTAAAGGTAAAAGAAAAAGAAAAAAAAACAGGACATTTACCATCGACATCTCCATACAAATATATTATTTTTGCATTACTAGATCTATATCATACAACAGCATAAAGCAAATCAAGCAAGATGATTAATTGTAATGGCTATTCTGAGCATGCTAGACCACAGAATCTCAACTGTTTCTTTTGATCAATAAAAAAAAATATTGCTTGCAACAAAAATTGCTCATATTTCAATATGTGAAAGAACTAAAACGGGCTGTTCAGACATGCAGTTGTGGCGGACTCTCCATGACCCTATAGAATGCAGGACGCCAGGCACATCTATGGTCTGGTTGTGCTAATCCATAAACTTTAAATGGAAAAGATACTGAAGTGGGTTGCCAGTTCCTTCTACAGTGGACCTCTGAACTAGGACCTGCCAATCCTGGGTGAACCTACATGGTATAGCTCACAGCTTCATTGAAGTACACCAGCTCCTTCAGCACCAACAAGGTAATGGTCCAGAAGGAAAAAGCAGACTACAAGCTCTTAATTAAAAAAAAAAAAAAGACTGGAATGGATTAATTTACCAAGAAATCATTGGATTAACGAACCTGTGCACAGCCTAATTCTAGCATATATGTGTAGGTCTATATGACTAACCACGTCCATCTCTCTGCTATAGAGACAGCCCTAATATCTACATTGTTTGTATAAAAGATCACATGTTAACAGTGTAGGAGTAGGAAGGGGTTAATTAATCAGATATGGAGAGGTTCAATGGAGGCTCCAGTTATGGTTTCTTTTTTCTTTAAAATAGTCATGTGTATGCAAGATAAAGATCAAAGATGTTGCAAAGGGAACTTTATACAAGTATAATTGTAGTACCATATATATTTTTTTAGAGACACAGATTATTCAAGACTAGCGACTTGCCTGTCAAAAATGACAGCAGTAAAATTTTGAAGCCTGGCAATGCGGTTTGCAACACAATGCAAGGGTCTCCCCCCTCTAACTTGCAGGCCTCGCGATGGGCGCCTTTGGCACTCATCGCGGCCCTCTCCCCCCCCTCACTTTACGGGCTTTGCGATGAGGGCCTTTGACAAAGCTGCTCATTGCAGGGCTTGCGATGAGCAGCTTTGTGCCTCTTTGCAGGCCTCTGCCAACCTGCAACATTTGTGCCCCACAATGAGTGCCTCTCTCTCCTCTGTGCTCTACGGGTCTGAAACCATTTGCGGGCTTGGAAAGTTGATAATTTTCCTCCAAGCCCAAAATGTGCTTCGGATTTACATGCTTGAGAAAAAAAAAAAAAATATATATATATATATACACACGTCTTTACGGCCGACATTTTTCTCACCTCGCACAGCTGTTTTCTGACTGTTAAAAAAAAAAACAACAACTACAATTGTATAGCAAATTAGCTGACAACAGTTGGTGCGATTATTCTCAAATAGAAGAAACACAAAATAACTGCCAGTCTCCCTCGGTCTGATGCTCCATGCAAGATCTCATCTCGTGGAGTTTCAATGATCATGAGAACGGTGAGGAATCAGCCCAGAACTACACGGGAGGATCTTGTTAATGATCTCAAGGGAGCTGGGACCAAAGTCACCAAGAAAACAATTGGTAACACACTACACCGTGAAGAACTGAAATCCTGCAGCGCCCGCAAGGTGCCCCTGCTCAAGAAAGCACATATACAGGCCCGTCTAAAGTTCGCCAGGAGAGAACTGGGTGAAAAAGTGTTGTGGTCAGTTGAGACAAAAAAAGAAAAAGAGCTCTTTGGCATCAACTCAACACGCCGCATTTGGAGGAGGAAGAATGCTGCCTATAACCCCAAGAACACCATCCCCACCGTCAAACATAAAAGGTGGGAACATTATGCTTTGGGGGGGGGGGGGGGGCGGGTTCTGCTAAGGGGACAGGACAACTGCACCGCATCAAAGGGATGATGGACGGGGCCATGATGTACCGTCAAATCTTGGGTAAGAACCTCCTTCCCTCAGCCAGGGCATTGAAAATGGGTCGTGGATGGGTATTCCAACATGACAATGACCCAAAACACACAGCCAAGGCAACAAAGGAGTGGCTCAAGAAGAAGCAAAATAAGGTCCTGGAGTGGCCTAGCCAGTCTCCAGACCTTAATCCCATAGAAAATCTGTGGAGGAAGCTGAAGGTTCAAGTTGCCAAACATCTTGTCTCGAAACCTTAATGATGAGGATCTACAAAGAGGAGTGGGACAAAAATCCTCCTAAGATGTGTGCAAACCTGGTGGCCAACTACAAGAAAAGCCTGACCTCTGTCATTGCCAACAAGGGTTTTGCCACCAAGTACTAAGTCGAAGGAGTCAAATACTTATTTCCCTCATTGACCTGCAAATCAATTTATAACTTTTTTGACATGCATTTTTCTTGTTATTCTGTCTCTCACTGTAAAATACACCTACCATTAAAATTATAGACTGATCATTTCTTTGTCAGTGGACAAACATTCAAAATCAGCAGGGGATCAAATACTTCTTCTCCCCCACTGTACAATGACCCCAAACCACCTTATTACACATAATATATAAAAGGGGAAAAATTACACATAACTGAAAGACAAATTGACACCATCATTAAAACACATCCCATGTCCATTTGATAGCCTTGGGTATTAACAACTGGATGTGATAGAGTCCCAAAAAACAAAGTTACTTGTGGGGTGCAGGGCGGTCCAATCATGGCCCCCAAATTATTCATGACAGTAGGGAGTCAGAGAGCAACTGGCTGCTGGGAGGATATGCAACATTAAATGGTTTTCTTTTCTTTTCTAGATGATTCTGGGCAGGGTTTCAAGAGTAGAAGGGTCTACCTAGACACATATGAAGCAATTAAAGCATCTCTCTCCAGAAGCTCAAAACCTTCAAGCATGAGTAAATATGATCTTATAAAGCAGAGGTGGGGTGTGGTAACATCTGAAAAAAGTTTTGGACTCTCTTGTAATTGGTGCGAATGGATAATCTAGAATGGTTCCCACATCTTTAACATCTCTGTTTGCCTCCAAACATGAGTGTTTTATAAGAATCATCATGTTACATCATACAGCAACAGAAAATATAAGCACAGTTACCTCTTTATAACTATATAAACACAAATAATTAATGGTCACCTAAGCTGTTGCTCTTATATTTCATTTAAAGGAGATCAAATAAATGTGTAATGGACACTTGCCTTTTATTTTTATTTTTCAAATCATCCATATGTTGGGATGTTAACTGCTGAACAGAACATACATGTCATTGCTTAGAATTCAGCTGCATTGACTCTGAAAAATCAACTTAAAATAGCAGCTTCTGTATTTCACAAACATGGAGATGGAACTGTCCAACTAGACAAGTGTCATAGCTTTTACATAGTTCAGGTTCAGTCCTGGTGGGTCGCACACAGGCCTGGTTTTGAGCATATCCCGGCTGCACACAGGGGAGTCAATCGCTTCTTCAGTCATCCTGGCTGACTCACCTGTGCACAGAGAGTTTATCCTCCAAATCCAGACCTGTGGGTGGCCCTCCAGGACTGAAGTTGTGCATTGCTGACATAGTTAATGCTCTGTTTAGGTGAAACTTGCCCTTAAGAGAACACTTGATAAGAATGTCTAAACTTTGCCCCACCTTGGTGTGATCTGTAAACTATCTGAACTTGTTCATGTTCAACTACATGCCTTACACACACACTAAAAGATAAATCATTGATCTTTCTTGCAAAAAACCTATAAGAAAAGGCTGTGAAGTATAAAACGTGCTCTTTGAAATACTTGAAAGAAATGTATTACTAGAGTATCTGTCTTAGTATTAAATCCTTCTAACATGTAGTTACTCTCAGGTTCTCAGCAAGTCATAAACTGAATTTAGGAATGTGGATAGGTTACATTTATTTTTTCAAATACAAATTTCCAGTCATTTCCCACTGCTTTACACAGCAAGAATGTGGTTACAGATTGTCCGCATCAGATAACACTCAGACAGGAAGCGCTATTAGATTACAATCACAAACCAGGGATATGTATACACGCTGTTAACTTGACAAAATCTACAACATTTTTGCCTCAAGGTATCTTCCCTGTGATAGTTTCCTTAATGCAGGTCAAGCAGTTCATGTCAGTACCTCCCCCCCCCCCCTTTTTTTGCATGCATTAGTAGAGAAGGGTTGAAAGTCCCACTTCTGTGAGATATTTTAAAACATGATTTATACATCTTAAAAGGCATATCTAAGTTTCCTGGATTATGAATGCATCTGATAGAGCAGAATCAGTAGTGTATGAAATCATTTGTTTGCATATAAAAAATACCCAAATAAACATTATTTTGCAAGCAGTAGATTTTCAGAGTTAACAGCCATAGAAATTCCTGCTAAATTAGCACAAAATTCATAATTTGTTTTGGCCAATCGTAGGCAGCTAATACAATGTATCGATCATGATGGCAGTTTGTGTCACAAGGAATTGTGGGATGTGTAGTCTCATACACAAGGAGTCAGACACTGATCTGTAGATCTCTGCAATGGCTAGAAGGTTAGTAAAAGGGTGAAATCCCATATTTGAATGCAGTGCTTCTATTGGTAGGTACCAGGTGCCTAAGTAAGCAGCTTTCTGGGAGTGGAAAACAAGTTTTATTTTTAGATACAATAAATCTGTATCTGTATAGCGTGACTCAATATAATGCGTGTCTGATATAAGCAGCCTGTGTTAGATTAGAGAAAGGGAAAAACAAGGAAACTTAGATATACATTTAAATTGCTTTCCATGAAAAAACAAGCAGTCTGAAGTATGGAAAAAGTATTTTTGTGCTACATGAGAAGGCAACTTTTTAAAACCTTGCAAACTGCTCTTTAAAATAGTCTAAAACATTCGCACAACACCACTTACTGCGTACTCCACTGCAGCATATTATATTTCAAACAATATGGTTACGTGCAATCCAAATGACAGCTCGCAGTTTGTACGAAGATCTTGATATCTTTTAATCTATCATGTGATCCTTTAAAAAGGGACATGGAAGGTTTATGGATTTCACTAGCAATATAATATACCCATGTATCTACTAAGAAGTGCTTATAAACTCAGTTTTTCGGCCTAAAATCATACAATCTGTACCTGTTTGGGTTTGCCCTTTGTAGCTCATGAATGAAGACTGTGAAGAGCAGTGTTACTTATTAGCCTATCAGTGCCCTCCCTCAAGAAGCATGCTGCAGCATGGTGCCATTGATTGGTCACCATGCAACACTGCAACCATGTACATAGTCTTCATGAAAGATTTTAGGCAGACCAAAAAAAATGTTTAAGTACTTCTTAAATAAAAAAGTACATAAAAGTAAAAAGATACCCAGGTGTATTATATTTCTAGTGAAATCCACAAACCTTCTGTGTCCCTTTAAGTTTGCTTGATGCCAAAGCAAAAGGATTATTAAAAAAAAAAAAAAAAGAAAAAAGGAAAACAAATCTATAAATACACATTGAGATTTTTTTCTAATGTACAAACGATGTTGCAATGTATAAAAAACAAATGTTAAGAAAAAAACATAAAAAAGGGACCTCATGACTAGTTTTACCACCTAAATTACTTTGAAGCCATTTGATCAAACATCCGAGACACAATTAACTCAACTTCAGAGAATCCAAGAGTGACATTAAGCCATCAAAGCCGGCAGATATCCTATGATTATTCGGATGATTATTGTTTTAGCAAAGTAAGCAGATGCTCCTTTGTGGTCATATTTTTAAGACCTATTGTTTTATAGAATTATACCTGAGAATATGCTATGTGTATACAATGTAAAAAAATAATAATTTACAAGTTTTATATGCATGTATGGTGCCGTGGAATATGCTATATTGCTATTAGTAGATTACATCCTGAGCCGGGAGGAGACTTTGAATGTACAGGAAATGTGTGTTTGCACAATGGGCATGTGGCAGTAAGAACAGTCAGCAATCTCACTAGGACTATAGAGAAATCTGTGTTACAAGCACCTTAGGAAGTAGCAGGCAAAAGCTGTCAAGAACACAAAATTGACTGCCTGCAGCAAGGGAAAATAAATTAAAAATAACATTTAGCCCATTATCAGGTTTAGTTAAGCAAAAGACCATACAATAAAAAATAACCACAGCAGCCCTCTAACCATATATAGCAGAAGCGTCTCTAGCTCACCAGGTCAATTTCACTGCTGAGCAGTCAGACAGCAAACTATCTACTTCAGTAAGGCCCAGGATTAGGGCAGAACATCTTCAGGTGAATAATCTATATGCAGCAAGATGTATGTATGTATGTATGTGCATATACCTTACACATTGTATATAAGAATGTGTGAATAATCTTAAAGGGACACTTAATTCAGTGCAATGTGGACCAAACTACTGTAAAGATATCCTAAAAGCATGTTGAAATACTTTAATATTTTTTTTTAGAAATACTTTGCATTTTTTTTTTTTTTTACTATGAAAACCAATACATTAAAACTATTTACATGAGTCACTGACATGCCCCCAGCTCTATGTAGTGAGCAAAACAGAAACTGTGGTTAACCCTTACCACATCTATCTGTGCAGCGTATGGGATGCTGGAATCACCTAAATCGATTAGTATGCTTTCACTGGTTAGTGCATTCCTGAGTGCAGGGAGAAACTGCTATCAATGACTGTCCTCACCACATGGCTCAGCATCTGTTTTTGCTACTGAAGCAGCCCGAAGGCAGGCTACACTTTGTTATGTAAACAGACTTAAAGCTTTAGATTTCTTAGCTGTTATTAGTGTAATTAAAAAAACTGATCATTTTAACATAGAATCTTGTGCTCTTTTGCACCATGAAGGTACAGTGAGGTAAAGGAGTATTTAAAATGGGAACATAAGGTTAAAGGAGGAGTATTAAAGGGGGGAATGCAAGTAGAAAAATGTGAATGTGGGGGGTAGTAAATAAACACGAGTAACTAATTTAAAACGTTTTTTAAGAAATTAAATTCTAAATTTGAAGTGTCGGAGTTATTCAGTTCAGCAAAGATAGTAATTGTAATAATTAGCACTTTCTTCCTCGTTATGTGCCACACTCCCACATGTCCCTCTTTAGCATCTGAAACACTGGGTGCTTATACACACTGACATAGGAACCATTTCATGACATTCATCTCTTATCAATAAAACGGTGACATATTAACAGCCTGCGACTGATAACTAGTAACATGATCTGTGAAGTATTATGCACATCACCTGGCTAGTTATTACACTGCTGTATATATTCTCAGCCTTACACCTCCTTAAAGCGGTCTTAGGGAGACTGTCCTGATATAAGTCTTTATATATTACCGATTCTTTATTTAGCTACTTTCATGCAGTGGCCTTTTTAGGCAAACCTACATTGGTCAGAAAAACTATAGGACATTTCCCTGGATAGATCCTCTTTCAGTCCCTGGACACCTAATACAAAGGTGGCAAGAAGCAGATCCTGGAAGCAGCAATGTCATTTTGGAAAAAGTAAAAATGTAAAAGCTACATTGAATTGGTTTGTTTTCAACTACTGATTTTATTGCTAATTATTAACTCTTATATCTAACTTACATGGGTTGCTTGTTTGTCAAGTATGTACCAAACTACAAATATTAGTGGCTGTGTAAGTCATGGACATAAAACATGAATTTCTGAAGACTCTGTATAGAAGTATAGGAATCCATTTTGTTTGTTACAGCACATCCTGAGACAGGAATGATAACACCATATCTCTTCCCCTCACTTGCCCAGAAGTAGACTTCTTGCATAATTCAAGGCAACCACAGCTCTCCAAAAATATAAATGTACCCCTTACCAATCACTGATCCCTCCAGGGTCCTAAATAAAAAAAAAAGTAGCTATATGACCTTTTTCCTAATTTGTTATGCTTAGTCACGCAAAGATTTAAAACATATTTTTTTCATTGTGCAGTGGTCGTTTAAATAAGCATCACCAATATAATTGTCCAACTACAAATCGTCGTCACGCTTTGCGAGCACGAAGCGAGGGGCCGCTTTTGCGGAGGTGGAGGCTCTACGGCGCCTCACACGCACTTACAAACACCCACACAAGCGGCACTTTACCAAAATAGATGTTAAACGCAATCACTATATACAGACTTACACAAAAAAATACGAACCGCAGGACTTTGAGAAAAAACATTACGACCTCAATGGCCAAACCGCGCGCACGTGAAAACATTGAATACACAATAAATACATAAAAAGCTTACCCACAGCAAGGAAGGGGCACCCAGGACCTCTGCAAGTGAAGTTACACCTCCATTTAAGTCCAAATTCCCAAGTTTAGACACACGGAAATCCCCTAAGCGAGAGAAAAAATGGCTGCCGAAAAAAAAACGAGGCTACAGGACCCTAACGACGCAAAACACCACCAGGCACATAGCCGTACGAGGTACAAGATATACTCTTACCAAGGACGCTACGTCATACACAGCCGCGTACCACATACACATTCGCTGCCATTTTACAACACTAACTTACACAATGCGGAAGTACACAGCTACCCTAACGGCTTCCCCTTGCGCAGGCAGCCGATTTACACTACACACATTGCTGACACTTACACCTCAGCTCCACAACAGTGCAAACCTACAATGTATGCTGCACACAAGAGAGTGTCAGCTCTTCAGCACAATGCTTCCTGCATATATTTCTTCCAAAAAGGTAAAGTATATTCATTTATTATTTAATTAGCATACAAAAAAAAATAAAAAATACACTGACAATAAACACAAAAGCCATTCACAACGAGCGCCAACGCTGCTCATAGCACACAAAGCCTTGCAATAAGCAGATCACCGCCGACCAAACAATAACAGCAAAAGCGCCTATCAGAAAAAAATAAAAAATACAACAACCAACAGCCTCGCAATGAGCGCCGAAGGATTTCGGACCACCAACAAAATTACAGCCTTATTAAATTGCGACTTGGTAAATTTAAAAGGGCTCTATTTAAGCACACAGCATATTTTATTTACAGAAGTTTTTAGTTAGTTAACTTCTATCCAAAAGCAAGGTCTTCACTAACTAAAAACTTCTGTAAATAAAATATGCTGTGTGCTTAAATAGAGCCCTTTTATATTTACTGAATCGCAATTTAATAAGGCTGTTAATGTCTGGACCAAACAGCATTACCTGCCTTACAATTTTATTGCCGTCATTTTTGACGGGCAAGTAGCTAGTTGTTTACATATCACCCACTATCCTTTGGTTACAACTGGAAATGGCACACGCAATGCCAAATCAATATATTATACACGCACACACATGTATATACTTATCCCTGACTGTTCACTAGTGTGTATTGCCATGTATGTTTGACATGAATTCCTCAGTCCCTACCTTACTATGAGTCATTACTGTGTAATCACACTCCATTAGACTACTTTGGAAATTTCTAATGTGACCTAATTCTAAAAGGAATGTCATTTCCTTTATTAAACCAAAATGATAAAACCAGTGCAACTAACTCTTAGTCAGGTGTTTTCAACAGACTTTCTAACTTCCTGTTAGTAAAGCCGATATGGGATAATGTTGTTCAACATCTGTATATTCCTATTAAAGCTGAAATTTGCACTATGGGGTCGACTCAGATTTGTAATTTTAATCTTCTATATGCTTTTATGATACATAGGTTAACTGACCATCTTTCATGCCTCTTTACACATTTAGTTTAATTTACATATGGACCTTTACAAACTCTGGCTTACATACAGAACCTCTTGAGCATTGTTTTTTTCTGCTCAGCAATGATGGATGATTTGTGGCCCCCTTGGTGAAGAAGTTTAGTCTTCAACATGTATCACTCCATCCCCTCCCATGCTCATGGCTTATATAGTTTTCATAAACTATAGCCGGAGAATGACTTTTCACAAAGAAGCACAATTTAAATATTTAGGAAACAAACCAATACTCTTAAGATATAACTAACCCTAAACGGTTTTTGTAATTGAATCTGAAATTACTGGTGCCTTACACTAAACATTAATTTTACAAAAACATCATGAGAACCCTAAAATGTAAAATTTACGTGTCAAATATGCGGCCATTAAAATGTATGGATTGTGATATAAACCTGTGAGCCTACATGTAAATAATATAGAGATCAATCATCCCAAGTCAATCATTGGGAAAATGTATGGATTGTGATATAAAGGGGTTATACCCCTAAAATGGGTCGACTCGTAGCATTAAAGGTTTGCTTTATTTTAATTGCGTTTCCCCCCCCCCCCCCCCAAGAAAAAATAAAGTCTCCGTAATTTTAATTAAACATTTAAATTCTAGGAAATGCATATTTTGATTCCCCTGTGGGCTCCTGGAAACTTTGGTGAAAATTGGTGTGTGTATTTACACATAAACAACTTATAAACTAATCTTGTTGGCGGTCCTAAGTGAGTGAGGGGGGAAGAAAATACCAGTGCATGTTTGGGAGGTATGTAACAAACTAACCTATTTACATTTTATAGAACATTCTACTTTTTAAAAAACAATTCACATGTAGAAGTGTCCTTCTTTACTGGTTTCCCCACTTTGTGACAACTTGAAGTCTGAAGGTTATCTTTAGAAGTAGAGGGAATACAAAAAGAAAAGTAAATGTTAAAGGTTTGGGCCTTTTCTAATTTGACACCTACTCCTTACCCTGAACAGTCATAATCATGCAGCTTGCAACAATAAGTGCAATAGACTTTATATAATTATTCTACTTCATGAGGCAGTGAATAGAAATAGGCTGAGTGAGTTCTAGCAAAGACAAGAAGCTGCTGGGTTTTAAAGATATATCTAAGTTTCTCTGTCTTTACCTTTTTTTAATCTACCACATGCTGCTTATATCAGAAACACACATTACATGGAGTCATTCTACAAACACATATTTATTTTATTTAAAAATAAAACTTGTTTTCCACACCCCCAGAGTTGCTCACATAGGCACAGCGAACCTCCCAATATAAACACTGCATTTGGGTATAGATTTTAACTTTTTGGGTCCTCCTACTTAATTATGCAGGGTACTACACATCCCATTATGCCTTCCTGTACCAACTGTCATAACTGATTGATTCGATGTATTGGCTGTCTGTAATTTGCCAAAACGAATTATGATTTTTATGCTAATTTTAACAGGGATTTCTGGTGGTTTGGACTATGAAAATCAACTGCTTACAAACGCAAGAGATTTAGCAAGCTTTAGGGTAAGTATAGCATTATTTACTTTGATATCTTTTCATGCAAATAATGTTTACATGCACTACAGATTTTTCTCTATGAGATGCATTCATAATCCAGGCCCTAAATATTCATTTAATATTTGTCAGTTCTGTATGAAAGGAGTGATGATCCTGCAATGTGCAATACACCGACGTTATGAAGCAGAGAAATGAGGGACTGGCTACATAATGTAAACGTAATGACAGAAGAGAAGGTATCTACCTGCACTGTGATGCTGTATCACTGTCCTACCTGCCTGCACTGTGATGCTGTATCACTGTCCTACCTGCCTGCACTGTGATGCTGTATCACTGTCCTACCTGCCTGCACTATGATGCTGTATCACTGTCCTACCTGCCTGCACTGTATCACTGTCCTATGATGCTGTATCACTGTCCTACCTGCCTGCACTGTGATGCTGTATCACTGTCCTACCTGCCTGCACTGTGATGCTGTATCACTGTCCTATGATGCTGTATCACTGTCCTACCTGCCTGCACTATGATGCTGTAATCACTGTCCTACCTGCCTGCACTGTGATGCTGTATCACTGTCCTACCTGCCTGCACTGTGATGCTGTATCACTGTCCTACCTGCCTGCACTGTGATGCTGTATCACTGTCCTACCTGCCTGCACTGTGATGCTGTATCACTGTCCTACCTGCCTGCACTGTGATGCTGTATCACTGTCCTACCTGCCTGCACTGTGATGCTGTATCACTGTCCTACCTGCCTGCACTGTGATGCTGTATCACTGTCCTACCTGCCTGCACTGTGATGCTGTATCACTGTCCTACCTGCCTGCACTGTGATGCTGTATCACTGTCCTATCTGCCTGCACTGTGATGCTGTATCACTGTCCTATCTGCCTGCACTGTGATGCTGTATCACTGTCCTATCTGCCTGCACTGTGATGCTGTATCACTGTCCTACCTGCCTGCACTGTGATGCTGTATCACTGTCCTACCTGCCTGCACTGTGATGCTGTATCACTGTCCTACCTGCCTGCACTGTATCACTGTCCTATGATGCTGTATCACTGTCCTACCTGCCTGCACTGTGATGCTGTATCACTGTCCTACCTGCCTGCACTGTGATGCTGTATCACTGTCCTATGATGCTGTATCACTGTCCTACCTGCCTGCACTATGATGCTGTAATCACTGTCCTACCTGCCTGCACTGTGATGCTGTATCACTGTCCTACCTGCCTGCACTGTGATGCTGTATCACTGTCCTACCTGCCTGCACTGTGATGCTGTATCACTGTCCTACCTGCCTGCACTGTGATGCTGTATCACTGTCCTACCTGCCTGCACTGTGATGCTGTATCACTGTCCTACCTGCCTGCACTGTGATGCTGTATCACTGTCCTACCTGCCTGCACTGTGATGCTGTATCACTGTCCTACCTGCCTGCACTGTGATGCTGTATCACTGTCCTACCTGCCTGCACTGTGATGCTGTATCACTGTCCTATCTGCCTGCACTGTGATGCTGTATCACTGTCCTATCTGCCTGCACTGTGATGCTGTATCACTGTCCTATCTGCCTGCACTGTGATGCTGTATCACTGTCCTACCGGCCTGCACTGTGATGCTGTATCACTGTCCTATCTACCTGCACTGTGATGCTGTATCACTGTCCTACCGGCCTGCACTATGATACTGTATCACTGTCCTACCAGCCTGCACTATGATACTGTATCACTGTCCTACCAGCCTGCACTGTGATGCTGTATCACTGTCCTACCTGCCTGCACTGTGATGCTGTATCACTGTCCTACCTGCCTGCACTGTGATGCTGTATCACTGTCCTACCTGCCTGCACTGTGATGCTGTATCACTGTCCTACCTGCCTGCACTGTGATGCTGTATCACTGTCCTACCAGCCTGCACTGTGATGCTGTATCACTGTCCTACCAGCCTGCACTGTGATGCTGTATCACTGTCCTACCTGCCTGCACTGTGATGCTGTATCACTGTCCTACCTGCCTGCACTGTGATGCTGTATCACTGTCCTATCTACCTGCACTGTGATGCTGTATCACTGTCCTACCTGCCTGCACTGTGATGCTGTATCACTGTCCTATCTACCTGCACTGTGATGCTGTATCACTGTCCTACCTGCCTGCACTGTGATGCTGTATCACTGTCCTACCAGCCTGCACTGTGATGCCGTATCACTGTCCTACCTGTCTGCACTATGATGCTGTATCACTGTCCTATCTACCTGCACTGTGATGCTGTATCACTGTCCTACCTGCCTGCACTATGATGCTGTATCACTGTCCTATCTACCTGCACTATGATGTGTACCAGTGGCCTGCCTGTACTGTCTTTCCACGTGACTGGTAGATAATGTCCCCCTGGATTACGGCCTCCCGTCCCTGCCATTCGGGCCTACACTCCCACCTTAGTCGTGGCGCTGCACTCATACTTGTTGTTCCTGTACGCGGTCACATTCCGGTGTTTCTGTGGCCGGGAGCGGTGCACGTTTCCTTTCTGAGAACTCATCGTGCTCCTTGAACTGTAGGGGCCTCCGTACACACAGCCCGCCCCTGAAGCTAATTGGGGGAACGCTTTACACTCCTAGTTACTATTGGTTCGTCTGTCTGTCAATCACAGTCCAATGTGATTAAGTGATTAGACATCCCTTTTGTCTTCCATCTGATTGGTGTGAGCGATCGATACTTCCTGCTCCTTCCTCTTTCACTGCTTTCACTCTCCTCCACTACTGACAGGTTGAGTGCTGGTGACGTAATGTCGCATTGTACAATCTGATTGGTTCCTGCAGGCGCTAATGCCCCGCCTTCTAGCAGAGCCTTGCTCGCTCCTCCCCCGCAGCCTCCTCTGTTCCTCGGGTCACTCGGCGGCGGGTGTTGGTGCTGTGTGTTTGGTTTCCTGTCCTGGGGCTCGGTGTTATCCGCCGCTGCATCTTCCACCTGGTTAGCGCCTAAGCCGTGCGCTGCTTCCTCCTGACATTCCCTGGAGGTCACACTGACGTCTCCGCACGGCTGGACACACAGTGACGTTTACATGTGGACATAGCAGCTGGGTGACGTATTCGGGGTATGAGGCTGCAGTGACGTCATTGGCCGGCCGCAGAGTGACGTCACGTCGTGTCCCCCCTGCAGAGTCAGACACAGAGAGAGAGAGTGTGGTTATCAGGTGCTGCTGGTGAGCAGGTCAGTGTATGATGGGCACGGGCCGGGGTACAGCCAGGGCACCACAGTCACATCAGGGGCACAGCAAAATTAGGACATGGGCACAGCCTGGGCACCACAGTCATACCGGGGGCACAGCCAGGGCACCACAGTCACACCGGGGGCACAGCAACATTAGGACATAAGCACAGCCTGGGCACCACAGTCACACCGGGGGCACAGCAACATTAGGACATAAGCACAGCCTGGGCACCACAGTCATACTGGGGGCATTGCCAGGACACCACAGTCACACCGGGGGCACAGCCTGGGCACCACAGTCACACCGGGGGCACAGCAACTTTAGGACATGGGCACAGCCTGGGCACCACAGTCACACCGGGGGCACAGCCTGGGCACCACAGTCACACCGGGGGCACAGCCTGGGCACCACAGTCACACCGGGGGCACAGCCTGGGCACCACAGTCACACCGGGGGCACAGCCTGGGCACCACAGTCACACCGGGGGCACAGCCTGGGCACCACAGTCACACCGGGGGCACAGCAACATTAGGACATGGGCACATCCTGGGCACCACAGTCACACCGGGGGCACATCCTGGGCACCACAGTCACACCGGGGGCACATCCTGGGCACCACAGTCACACCGGGGGCACAGCCTGGGCACTACAGTCACACCGGGGGCACAGCAACATTAGGACATGGGCACAGCCTGAGCACCACAGTGATACCGGGGGCACAGCCAGGGCACCACAGCCACCCCAGGGGCACAGCAACATTAGGACATGGGCACAGCCTGGGCACCACAGTCACACCAGGGGCACAGCAACATTGGGACAGGGGCACAGCCTGGGTACCACAGTCACATCAGGGGCACAGCAACATTGGGACAAGGGCACAGCCATGGCACCAGTCACGCTAGGGGCACTGGGACAGGTTCAGTCACACCAGGGGCTTAGCCTGAGCACCAACGTAACACCAGGGGCACAGCAACACTGGGGCAGGTGCAGTCACGCCAGGGGCACAGCAACACTGGGGCAGGTGCAGTCACGCCAGGGGCACAGCAACACTGGGGCTGGTGCAGTCACGCCAGGGGCACAGTCACACCAGGGGCACAGCATCACTGGGACAGGTGCAGTCACACCAGCCTGAGCACCACAGTGACTGTACCAGGGAACAGACATCTGTACTGTGACAAATAATCATGGCTCAGTCCCACTGACAGTATGAAATGAGCTTTACTTTCCATGTTATCAGACTAAAATAAATGTATCTGGCTGTCCTTCTAAGATAATGAGCATGTAATATTTTTATTAATCGCATAATACATGGTGATTTAATATTATGTGCTCTTCATTGCAGAAACATGTCCCATACATAGTATCCTAAGACACATACTGGTAATGGTGTAACCCTGGCTATACTCACTGTATATTACATTGTGATATTTATCATCCCTGTATTGCACTGTGTTGTAGTTTTACAGAATGACTGGTTATACATATTCAGCAATTATGGGATCTAATCCGTATCGTGCTGTGTATAGATTAGACACTATAAGCTCTATTCATTATATAACCGTATATACTGTATCTATATGTGTGATATATTGTATACCACTTCATGTCCTTTTCTGATTCAATAAATATAAAGAATAAACCATTAACCATCACAATATCAGACTTTCATCCTTAATAGTTACCAAGTACCACTCCGTATGCACACACATTGTTACAAGTCCCACAGCTTCTCGTGGGATTACTTCACATAGACAAAAGTAATCTGTTCATGCCTCGGGGAGTGGAAATATGTAAAGTACAGCTTTCTTGTGTTGTTTGTCAGGGCCTCTCATATTGCTGCTGGAAGTAACCTCATTCCTTCTTTTGTATATCAGTCCCTCCCCCACATTATTAGTCCTCGGCACTAATCCTGGGAATGACTGGCATAGCAACATCCAGCACAAGAGAGGCCTTTTGTCATGTAAAAGCGTATCTTCTCCAGGATAGGCACGTTTCCCAATCTCTGTACCCTCAAAGAGCTGCTGAAGTTTCACATGTCATTATGAATGGAGTCGGACTTGTCAGAAATTAGGCTACCCTCATGTGACCAATGGCAGCCATCCAGATAGTCTTGCTATGTCTCTGAGGTTCTTTCAGGTCAAGCAAATTTGTGCAATGCAGTTAATAACTTGGGGATTAAATACCCTTTCGTTGTTAAATATTTTGTGAATCTGTTTTGTACTTTACCTTCATTTCTGTGCTGTAATTATCTCTAATGAAGTGCCCTTAGTGGGGCAGGAAATATGTTAGATCAGTGTCCACCTCCACCCCATCTTATGTGTGTGTGTGTTTCTTTACCTTACATGAATTAATACATATTCAATTTTTATTTTTGGCCTCTTAGGCCGTCTTTTTGATCCCATCCATTTCCCACTTTATTGATTTACGCTTACAGTTCTTCTAATAGAGAACAAGGATAATATTACACGTAACAAGGAGAAGGATTCCAGGATGCTACAATGTCTTTACCAGGAAGAGAATACAATCTCCCACTGTCCTGAAAGCCTTCTTACTTTCTGTTGAGTCAGCGTCCGTATATCTATCACCTGTACATTTATGTTTATTGCTGAAGTATCCGCGTGTCCATCTAATACAGTATTTTCTTTTACTTGGTTTAGCAGCGATTGGTGTTTGCAGAATGCACTGAAAGATCATCCATCTAGGAAGTGATTTCTCTTTAAAGATATGTTAGACAGATTGTCTGAGTTGGCCAAAGACCTGTATTGTCCTCTGACAAAGGATGCCCAATGTGCACTTCCCCCATTACTGACATTTTGTTATATAGTTCCAGTGACTAATCGCCATGTTCCCCTCCCCCACAATGCTGTCCCCATCCATAGACCATGATGTGAGGGCAGATGTGGTGGGTCCACATAGATACAGGCTGATAGTGATCACTGATTAATGACAGTTTGGATCTATTGTGACACAACTGCATTTGTATAGGTCTTGTTTTAAAGAAGCAATTGTTTTTTTTTGTTTTTTTATGTTCACTAAAGATGTCTGCATTCACAAAATATAATTCAGTCTTATTATGTACTAGCGACTTGCCCGTCAAAAAATGACGGCAATGAGATGTGTATGTTTGGAAAGTTGTTTAGTTATTAATATACATATGAAATTGTAAGGTAGCCAATGGTGTTTTGTGTGTACTACTGAAATATATAATACAATTAATAAATGAATATGCTTTACCTATTTTGAAGCCTTGTGTTGAAGAGCTGGCAATCTGTTTTGATGTTGCTGCAGCATTAGTGGTGTGGAGCTGCTGTGTAAGCGTGAGGAACGTGTGCAGTGTAATAGTGTGCGTGCACGAGACCAAACCGTTAGCGTGGTTGTGTACTTTCGCATTAGCATAAAATGGCGGCTAATGTGTGGTATGCGTCTTAGCGGAATATCCATAGGTCTTTTGTGGTGTTTTGTGAGTTTGTTGTGGCGTTTTCCGTGGTTAGAGTGCTGTAGCCTTGTTTTAGTTTTGTTTGGCTGCCATTTTGTCTCTTGCTTAGAGATTTTTTTTAGTGTGTAAACTTTTATTTTTCCTTAAGTGAAGGTGTAATTTTTTTTTTTGAGGCTCTGGATACTTCCTCTTGCTGTCAGTAAGCTTTTTATGTCTGTGTATTTATTGTGTTTTGGCTTTTTTCCTGTCCGCGGGTTGCATCCGATTTTTGCGATGTGGTAATGTGTGTTAACGTGTCTCGTATGGTGTTTATCGTGTTTAACCTCATTTTGGGTTTGTTCGGCGGCCATTTTTTCTCTCGCTTAGAGATTTTTGGAGTGTGTAAACTGTTTTATTTTTTTGTTAAATGAAGGTGTAACTTGGTTTTTTGAGGTCGTGGATGCTCCCTCTTGCTGTAGGTAAGCTTTTTATGTCTGTGCTATGTGTATTTATTTTATTTTTTTAATTCGTGTTCGCGAGTTGCGGCCGATGTTTGCGAGGTTGTAATGAGTGTATAGGTGTCTCGTATGTGGTTGAAGGTGCACGTTAAAGTTTGCGAGGGTCGCAGTTGGTGTGTCATGTTTTTTGCGTTACAACGTTAATTTTGCACGGGTCGCAGTTGCTGGCAAGGAGCGCCTTCGACGCTCCATGCCAGCAACCGAGGCACTCGCTACGCGAGCAACGGCCCGTACGCTCACAACTATATATGTGATACACAGGTTCATTTTAAAGCTCAACTGTTACAATATGCTCATCAATTAACTTTTTATGAATGATCAACTGTTTTTTTTAAAGTCTTTCATCCAATTAAAACAATTTGAATTTTATTTTGGCACTACAAAGCAACTTCTTGCAATGTAATCCATCACATTAAAGGGTTAAGGCATGGATTGACAAATTCATCTTCAGAGCCAGCCAAACCTTTTTAGGAGCCAGTGTATAGATTATATGTATAATAATTAAATATTTAGGAGCCAGCAGTAAATTTTTTGGGCTGTGGCTCCATGGCACTTGGTATTAAGGACGTTTCTTGTTGCAGAGTTACCTGATCTATCCCATTGTCTAAGCGCACAGCTATCACCAGCACTGACCGCTGCAGTGCCAGTAAGTAGCCGCAAGATGACGCTATTCTGTTTGAGGGAAGGCCCTAATTATTCTCTCCTCAAACGTGGTGCAACTCAACAGCGATGCCATCGCTATGTTCGTCGTGGGCTCTCTGCCCTCGAGGGCCTTGGGCGGACCTCTCCTAGCTCATGGCCTCTTCTGCCGGCGCACCTTATATGCATTGGGCGGCACTATTCTGGAAAATCGTCAGTGCCATCTAGCGGTTGGCACGGGGCACTGCTGTTGACAATCTTGTGCGTTGGGTAGAGAGAAAGGACCGAATTACCATTTCTAACACACATTTGAAGGACTGGATACCAGGACAGAACATTTTATTCTACAAATATCTGTCATTTCAGTGTCTCAGAAGGTGGTGATTACAGGAACTAAAACAAGTGTCAAATAAAAGTGAAATTAGATTGTGTGTATATACCCTGGAAATGTTTCAAAATGTCTGTCCCAATTCTTTTATGTATTGTCTAATTTCTCTCA
Source organism: Discoglossus pictus (assembly GCA_027410445.1). Classification (NCBI taxonomy): domain Eukaryota; kingdom Metazoa; phylum Chordata; class Amphibia; order Anura; family Alytidae; genus Discoglossus; species Discoglossus pictus. Next base: position 357,966,763 of record CM050163.1, on the reverse strand, counting down.
GGTCTGAGCTAGTGAATGACAAACCCTCAATGATGGGGTACGTTCCAGTTACTGCAATTTATTCCCTGAGACACAGGTGACAATTTACAACTTAAATGTAAACTAAAACAGCATAATTATAATATTTCCAATTTAAAAAAAAAATGAGCCTTGAAGTTTGTGTTTATTGTTGATGTAGTTATCACCTCTTTAATGACTTTTCGCTTTCACTTAAGATCCATTTGTTTTCTATTTTGACTTTAAAATGTAAAATAATGAGCTTTAAAAGCTTTATTTATCACACAATTATGTAAAGTAGCAGCAAACCTGCACATTTGGTTAATATTTGTGTAGTGTTTAATTTGTAACGTAAGAGTACGTTAAGGATATCTTGTACATTTAATTTAGTCTTTTACAGGGAGCGTTGGAAAAAGTATGTGAACCCCTAGACTAATGACATCTCCAAAAGCTAATTGGAGTGAGGTGTCAGCCAACTGGAGTCCAATCAATGAGATGAGATTGGAGGTGTTGGTTACAGCTGCCCTGTCCTATAAAAAACACACACCAGTTCTGGGTTTGCTTTTCACAAGAAGCATTGCCTGATGTAAATGATGCCTCACACAAAAGAGCTCTCAGAAGACCGACGATTAAGAATTGTTGACTTGCATAAAGCTGGAAAGGGTTATAAAAGTGTCTCCAAAAGCCTTGCTGTTCATCAGTCCACGGTAAGACAAATTGTCTATAAATGGAGAAAGTTCAGCACTGCTGCTACTCTCCCTAGGAGAGACTGCTCAATCAGTTGAAGAAGAATCCTAGAGTGTCAGCTAAAGACTTACAAAAGTCTCTGGCATATGCTAACATCCCTGTTAGCGAATCTACGATATGTAAAACACTAAACAAGAATGGATTTCATGGGAGGATACCACAGAGGAAGCCACTGCTATCCAAGCAAAACATTGCTGCACGTTTACAGTTTGCACAAGAGCTCCTGGATGTCCCACAGCAGTAATGGCAAAATATTCTGTGGGCAGATGAAACTAAAGTTGAGTTGTTTGGAAGAAACACACAACATTATGTGTGGAGAAAAAGAGGCACAGCACACCAACATCAAAACCTCATCCCAACTGTGAAGTACGGTGGTGGGGGCATCATTGTTTGGGGCTGCTTTGCTGCATCAGGGCCTGGACGGATTGCTATCATCAAAGGAAAAATGAATTCCCAAGTTTATGAAGACATTTTGCAGGAGAACTTAAGGCCATCTGTCCACCAGCTGAAGCTCAACAGAAGATGGGTGTTACAACAGGACAACGACCCAAAGCATAGAAGTAAATCAACAACAGAATGGGTTAAACAGAAGAAAATACGCCTTCTGCAGTGGCCTAGTCAGAGTCTTGACCTCAACCCGATTGAGATGTTGTGGCATGACCTCAAGAAAGCGATTCACACCAGACATCCCAAGAATATTGCTGAACTGAAACAGTTCTGTAAAGAGAAATGGTCAAGAATGACTCCTGACCGTTGTGCACATCTGATCTGCAACTACAGGAAACGTTTGGTTGTAGTTATTGCTGCCAAAGGAGGTTCAACCAGTTATTAAATCCAAGGGTTCACATACTTTTTCCACCTGCACTGTGAATGTTTACATGGTGTGTTGAATAAAAACATGGCAACATTTAATACTTTGTGTGTTATTTGTTTAAGCAGAGTGTGATTGTCTATTGTTGTGACTTAGATGAAGATCAGATCACATTTTTTGACCAATTTGTGCAGAAATCCATATCATTCCAAAGGGTTCACATACTTTTACTTGCAACTATAGGTGAGGCTGAAACAGATATATAAGGCCCTGTTTAAAGATCTTACAAACCTCATGGATAAACAGTCGGTCTAGTTTCTTTAATCATAACACTACTAGTTGCAGATTTTATAGAAAAAGGTTCTATATGTTTGGTTAGAAGATATAACACAAATATCAGTTAGGACTCTTACTACGGAGCGCCCTCTCCTTCCTCAGTATGGTGGTTAAATGTCAACACCATTTGGTATGAATGTTATGCTTTATCAATCCTAGTTATAGTATGGTGGCATTTCATATAATGTTACCCTTTGAGGCCCACCTGTTATCAGATTTATGCAACTGTGATGGGAACTTTGTTTTTATAGGAAGAAACATGTACTCAAATACCTTGCTTGTTGAGAACTTGAGTGTTTTCCAAGCTTCTTTGTGTAATTACTGAGCCACTGTTGTAGTAGCGAGAAATACAAAATATTAATTATCTTTTAGCACTTGGCCAGAGATAAACCACATGACCCAGAAATCTTAAAGCTGTTGTTTAACAAAGGGATTAATTTATACTTTGGGATTATCACTTTGTAGTATATCTATTCCTCTGAGCACAGCTGAAATGTAATTGGATCATAGTTATATTTTAGTTTTTGTCATTTTAAAGCTCATAAATGAATCTTATATAGCCAAATGCATTCTCTTTGGGGAATAAACTGATCTGAGATCAACTATTGAAAGGGAGTTATTAGATGTTTGTATTATATTCAACATAAGGATTGATTATAAAAAAAAAAAGTGTCTTTTCAAAAGATATACTACTGCAACACTGTTTTATATGGTCTCATTTTAAAAACACATCTCTAGTTTTTAAAGGTCACATTTTTATCTGAGAGCATTTTAAAACAGTCATTTTTCACATCCAGATGATGCAATCATATTCCAAAAATAACATTTACCACATTGTTTCTGCAGGGGGAAAAAATCTATTTTGACTCCAGTTTGAGCAAGAGGTCGTTCTCCTTTTTGTGCGTAGCACACGCATGTGTTAAACCTGGATAGATGAAAAAATGTGTTTTCTTCCTGCACAGTAGAAATACGTAAGGGATTAAACTATGTCCGATTGGTGAATCTAAGGCTGTCTTATTTGTCCTTGGGACTAGTACATGAAGTTGTAAAAACTGAGAGATATAGCTCTTAAACATTTACTTCTAAATTTATTATGGCTTGCTAAATTTGATTTCATTTGTCCATGAGCTAAAACATAACCTTATGCTTTGACAAGAAGGCAAACAAATGTATGATTTTTATTTCACAAAGGGCATAAACCAAATTGAAAGACATTCTGTAAAACAACACTGCACTTGAGAAAGTTAACAAACCGGAGTGTGTCATTTTAAGAGGAATGCTGAAAAATATAAGACAGATCTTCAAGTCTTAATGAATCCAACTTTTGAGGATAGCGTGTCCTTGATGAAAGTGATTCCCCAGTCGTGAAATGCTGAACTCATTATGAAGTCGGTTTACCACTTTTTAGTATGTAAATCTGTTTTTTTACCAGTTTCCTTTTTGATTTAGTTTTCAGTCCAATATGACTGACCTTACAAGTTATTATAGTTTTGACCATAAAACGACCTTGTCTGGTGCTAACACATACTCACAAATATTTAATTGACTGTATATTAATTTAGGGAAAGCACTATGTATGTTTGATTGAAAGCTCAGTAACAGGGCCCTCCATTCCTTTGCATTATAATTATCTTTATTTATGGCACTGTACAGGGGTTGGATTATGTTCAAACTGTCTTTGACTTGTAATTAACCCCTGTATAGCTATGCAATATGTTGGTGTGTTACAAATAAAGGATAATAATACCTGCAGCATGCACAGGCTAGAAGATGTTACTACAGTCCAACAAAATCCAGGACCCAGATTGAATTCCTTGCAAAATGCAAACTATACATTATAGCTTTCATAAAGGATAACTGAACATATGCATTAAAAAAAGCAGAGTACAAACCATTGGAAACATTGGCCCTCATTCAATTGCGATTTGGCCAATTGAATAGGGCTCTAAATAAACACTTAACATATATTTTTTTTTTTTAAGAAGTTTTTAGTTAGTAAACCTATTTCCAAAAGCAAGGTTTTCACTAACTACAAACTTCTTTAAAAAAATATATGCTATGTGCCTATTTAGAGCCCTATTCAATTGGCCAAATCGCAACTGAATGAGGGCCATTGTTAGGAGCAATGAGTGATGCCAGCAGCGTTATACTAAATAGGTTGTGTTGGTACACCAGATGAGTTATGGGGCTCTATGGAGAAATCATTAATCTCCTCTACTGTTTAAATCTGCCGTATTTTATCACGATGATTAACATAAACTGTGTATGCCATGTTTAAAATATTATGACGTAAATAATTTTGTACTATGTTATAAGAACATAGTGATACATGATACAATCAAAGCATCAGAATTATGATTTTCTCTCCAATGCTTTTATTGGCATACCTGCTAATGTTGTTCTGTAAATAACTCTGCACAGCCATCACTGCATGTGGAAATGGTTACATTTTGACCATCCAAAACTTGTGTTTGGTTTTATATCCTGTTAAACAAATGCTGTGCTCCTACATTTTCTATAAAGCTTTTAGAAGATCTTGTTATATAGACTGCAAAAAATATTTATTTTAATGAAATGAGTGGTTAAAGATTATAAACGTAACTAGAGCAAGACAAACATACGCACATGAATGTGTCTTGATCCATATCGTTATTCAGTGTTCATAGGAAGCCTGGCAAAGTGGCTGTATTTCCTTAGCATATGTGTAGTGGTTCACTTATCGGACTCCTGTAGTTCGGTAAAATCGTCACATGTTTGGGAAGAATTTAAAAAATAGTATCTATTCAAGAAAGGCATTTAAAAGCTACTTTCTAGAAAATGTTATATTTATAAGACTCTGATTATGTCTAGGAGGACCCATCTTAGACTGCCTGTATCTTGAGTTATATTCTCAAGGGGCTATTTGAAGAGGATGCTTTTAACAGAAGTGAATACAGATCTGAAAATAATAGTTTCTCTCACACCTCCCAGGTTTCTAATCCTTTTACAAGCATGGGCAGTCATTAAAAATTAAAGGCTGTAATTACTTATTATAAATTGTGAGAGAAGCTTTTTGCACATTATCAAGTGTGAGGTTTTTCAAAACGTAAGTGGTCCTTCAACGATTTAGGACAAGAGGAGAACCAAATATAATACATTTGTTGCAATTACACCATGCTCATTTTGGAAATGGAAATTGTGAGTTTCAGTGTCTCTCTTAGTAGACACTTTGGCTTTCAGAGGCAGACACAAATACCGGAGTATAGAGAAAATATCACTCTTCTTGCCCATTTGATTCTTTATTCCTGTGTTTATTCATTTCCCTGGTTTCCTGACTATTTGCAAAGTTATCTGGGGGCATGAATCATTCTGTGTTTGTCGGGCACTCATGCTCCAGTGAAAATGAATGTCTGCGTGACTTTACACATGTTGGACTTATTTTATGTTTGTACACACAGTTTGTTCCAAGTGTTGAAAGACAAGACATTATTTCTATATCCCTCTTTTTTTTTTTTCTCCCATTTTGTTCTGTGTGCATAATGAGCAGATGGCACCCGTGCAGTTGTTATTGAATCAGTTTTCCACAACCCCCGCACTTAACAGTAGTACACAATAGGACTAATCTGTAAAAAGGATCACTCCTTTGTAGTCGAAACAAAAGTCTATAAAATACACAATTGATCTTCCCTGTAATGTTTTTTAAGCTTTTAGTTGATTTGAGGAACATGTTGGGAAGGATTTCTCAACAAGTTATGTGGCTTATTTTGTGGTTTTTTTTTTTCCTTTGGTCTTTTGAACAAACTTTGCTATAGTGTGCAAAGGAGCGATAGCCCTCCACAGTACAGTGGTACAGTAATTAAATAGTACATCTGTGTTTACATTTGAATGTCTAAAACAAGTTAAACCCACAAGTTAAACCTGCATTCTGGGAAGCCGAGCTTGGGTAAAATTCAGCCTTGGCTTTGCATTAAAGCTGTGTAATACAGCAGGCATAAGCTTAAAGGAAGCCATGTTTGAAAAATGGCTATGGATTGAAAAAGCAAGGCATTTGTGGGCACATTTGCATGTTCCAACCCCTTTTCCCAGAATGCAATGTAATAACTGTTTTTCTCAGAATTCTGAGCTGGAAGCAGGTTTTTTAACTTGCTTTAAGACTTTCAAATGTGAAAACAGATGTAATAGATAGATAGATAGATAGATTTATTTAATAGAAAAGCATTTATTTGTATTCCTCTGCAGGCATCCATGATGCTTTGGTGAAAGGTATACCCAGGGTGTTTACATTTCTGAAGAACAATGCTTGCATCCATTGAGACAAGTTTGTCTGCTTCTGGGCCTGTGCGTGGAAAGGGGTTGATGGTAATTTCAATCGGTTCCCGTTACCTAGCACATACTTAATACCTCTAACACCACGGACATAAAAAAAAGTGCAAACCTATCATCATTAAAGAGACATGAAAAACATTTTTTTCTTTGTTTCATCATAAAGATGATGTTGGAAATATCAAAAACATATTCCATTTTTTTTAAACGGCTGTTGGTTTTTTACCCTCTGTCAGCCAATGAGATCTACAGACTAAAGTATACTCTCTCTAAAATGTAGTGGTAGCTAGGACTGTTATGTTACAGATATATTTTGGGTGTATATTCTTTATACAGTAGGAGATAACCTCCCAGTTCTGTTATATTCTGCACTTTTAGGTTTACAGATATATTAGCGTATGGCTCACATTACACATACAAACATATAAAGATACAACCAATATAGTTCTCCCTTAAATATAGGAATAATTGAAGAATAAGAAAATCCTACATACATAGAAACAATCCGTATATATATATATATATATATATATAGTGTATCTTTAAAACATTGTAATAATTTACTTATGAAGTTTTGTTCCAGTGTATTCCTAAATGCAAAGTCTTTGTCTTCCTTCTCAAATATTCCCTCAATGAAGTACAAAAATGTACTTTTTTTGTAGGTATGTATGTATATATAGGGCACATGGACAGGTCTATCGTCTGGACAGCCGGATACCCGCAACGATCCTGGAGTGGTGGTGTCTTAAAGATACTTGGATCAGTTGAATATCGTAGTGATCTATGTATACCATCTCATGGCTTAAACAGCTGCTAGTGTTGTTGGTCACGCAGTTCACAAACATGTGCCATTTTTCTTGAACTAATGTGGTGCTTTAACGACCCCCAGGCCCCCCACACACTTGATCACAGGTTGGTCAGTTCTATTTTTCCAACTGTGCTAGTGACTCTTGAGAACAGATATTGTGGTATTTGCTTTATTTCTTTCAGCTGTTGCTTTACTGTATTTTTACAACACCTTCTACAAACCTTTATAGGGCAATTCTTCTTGTTTTCTACCAACATTGAACACAAAACAGCCACTCTCTTTTTTTTTTTTTTTTTCTATTCCTGTTTGTCAGCTGTAAGGTTTGGTCTACAGAATGATAAAAATAATAAAGGCAAAATCCTTAGTGGCCATGGTAACCAACCTTCTACTGAACCAGACCCACACCACATATTAACTGGGAACAAAGCTGGTTTCATATGTCTGTACCTTGATTCAATTCCCTTAGCTCAGAGGCAGTGCATTACTACAATACTGAACACAATATAGCCAGGCAGACTGTTTTTTATAAGGTAAGCAATGATAATATTTAAAAGTCTTATTCCTGTTTTATGTAATACTAGCTACTTGCCTGTTAAAAATGGTGCGAGTCAAATTGTAAGGCAGGCAATGTCAATTTCCCCACCTCTCCCTCCCCTGTCTTTCCCCTCCCTGTGTCTCCTTTCCCTCCCCACTCTCTCCTGTGTCTCCTTTCCCTCCCCACTCTCTCCTGTGTCTCCTTTCCCTCCCCTCTCTCTCCTGTGTCTCCTTTCCTTTCCCTCCCCTCTCTCTCCTGTGTCTCCTTTCCTTTCCCTCCCCTCTCTCTCCTGTGTCTCCTTTCCTTTCCCTCCCCTCTCTCTCCTGTGTCTCATTTCCCTCCCCTCTCTCTCCTGTGTCTCATTTCCCTCCCCTCTCTCTCCTGTGTCTCATTTCCCTCCCCTCTCTCTCCTGTGTCTCATTTCCCTCCCCTCTCTCTCCTGTGTCTCATTTCCCTCCCCTCTCTCTCCTGTGTCTCATTTCCCTCCCCTCTCTCTCCTGTGTCTCATTTCCCTCCCCTCTCTCTCCTGTGTCTCCTTTCCCTCCCCTCTCTCTCCTGTGTCTCATTTCCCTCCCCTCTCTCTCCTGTGTCTCCTTTCCCTCCCCTCTCTCTCCTGTGTCTCCTTTCCCTCTCCACTCTCTCCTGTGTCTCCTTACTCTCTCCTGTGTCTCCTTTCCCTCTCCACTCTCTCCTGTGTCTCCTTTCCCTCTCCACTCTCTCCTGTGTCTCCTTTCCCTCTCCACTCTCTCCTGTGTCTCCTTTCCCTCCCCACTCTCTCCTGTGTCTCCTTTCCCTCCCCACTCTCTCCTGTGTCTCCTTTCCCTCCCCACTCTCTCCTGTGTCTCCTTTCCCTCCCCACTCTCTCCTGTGTCTCCTTTCCCTCCCCACTCTCTCCTGTGTCTCCTTTCCCTCCCCACTCTCTCCTGTGTCTCCTTTCCCTCCCCACTCTCTCCTGTGTCTCCTTTCCCTCCCCACTCTCTCCTGTGTCTCCTTTCCCTCTCCACTCTCTCCTGTGTCTCCTTTCCCTCTCCACTCTCTCCTGTGTCTCCTTTCCCTCTCCACTCTCTCCTGTGTCTCCTTTCCCTCTCCACTCTCTCCTGTGTCTCCTTTCCCTCTCCACTCTCTCCTGTGTCTCCTTTCCCTCTCCACTCTCTCCTGTGTCTTTGGCAAAGTGTGACCGACATCGTAAGTGTTCCCAACACTGACAACTATTATGGTTATATATATATATATATATATATATATATATATATATATATATATATATATATATATATATATATATATATATATATATATATATATATATATATATATATATATATATACACTAGCGTATTGCCCGTCAAAAAATGACGGCAATGAGATGTGTATGTTTATAAAGTTGTTTAGTTATTGATATACATATGGAATTGTAAGTTAGCTAATGCTGTTTTGTGTGTACTACTGAAATATAGAATTCAAATTAATAAATTAATATACTTTACCTATTTTGAAGCATTGTGTTGAAGAGCTGGCAATCTGTGTTGCAGCAGCATTAGTGGTGTGGAGGTGCTGTGTAGTAAGCGTGATGAGCGTGTGCAGTGTAATAGTGTGCGTGCACGAGACGAAACCGTTAACGTAGCTGTGTACTTCCGCATTATCCTAAAATGGCAGATAATGTGTGGTATGCGTGTTAGCGGAGCATCCGTACGTCGTTTAATGGTGGGTAATGTGTGGTCTGCGTCTTAGCGGATTATCCGTACTTGTTTTCCGTGGTTATAGTGCTGTAGCCTTGTTTGCCATTTTTTCTGCGGCGCTCATTGCCAAATTACTACGGTTTAACGCCTCGCTGTGCGAGGCTCGCCGGGCGCTGATTGCCTGCGGCGCTCATCGCTATGCCCGCTAAAGTACTACGGTTTAACACTAAATATGGTAAAAGGGTAAAATGATGGTCAATAAAAATTAAATGTTGTGAAATTTGTTTGCAACACAAAATGACTCCACTACATTTGTCCCTTTTTTTTTTTCTTAAAATAAATACACATTTTTTTTATTGAACTTTTTTTATTTTTTTAACTTTCTACTTTTATATTTCATCAAATGCGTTGTTTTAGGCGTGAAATCCGATGTTGCGCAAGACAAAGGCGTTAAATCTGTGTTAATGCGTAAATCTGTAATTGCGTTTCGTAAAATGTACTCGCTACTGTCTTTTTACTCATTGTGCGGTTAATCCACATCCTTTGTCTCGTTGTTTTTCGAGCACATACGTCTGTGGCTGTGTTTTACGCAGTTCGTAGTAGTATAGCCTCGTTTTCATTTTTTCGGTGGCCATTTTTTTCTCGCTTAGCCGATTTTCGATCTTTGTAACTCGGCGAGGCTCGCCTGCGATGAGCGCCTGCGTCGCTCATTGCCAAAGTGCTACGGTTTAACGCAGCGTGACGTCAATTCGTAGTTGGACAATTATAATAGGTGATATATAATATTGCACGTTCAAAAGATGTCGCCATTTAAATAATATTAATTTACTGACCACATCATTGGGCTTAACAGAGATATGTACACCATCTATAAATACCCTAATTTGTTGGTTCACTGTTAAACACCACTAATTTTCAATCGATAGGGATAAGACAATACCATATATGCTGCTATTATAGGCTACTTCATCATTTGACATGTGAATAACAAACTTTGAATTGATAGAGTACTTTTATTTCATTAATAGATCATTTTGATTATGAAAGGTTTGTCTGTTTCATTCATTTGTGTCTTCAATACTTAGATGCAGTTTATAGTAAATGACTACTTTATTTTAATATTGCACTAGTCACATGCAAATGTAAAACGACTATCAGAACTAGGTCTAGAGGCAAGATTGTTACACTCATCAAGTAGGAAGTGAAGGAAAGGGGTTGTGGGAAACCGGGGACATGAAGAGACAATGGGAGTAGAAGGAATGCTGCTGGGGAGACTAAGGACTGGAGACCGAGCAAAGGAAATATGAAGAATGCTGCTGGGGAGACTAAGGACTGGAGACCGAGCAAAGGAAATATGAAGAAGTGGTAGAATGCACTGAAGAGAGGAGTATCTGAGAGGAGAAGTGCAAAGGGAGAGGGAAATTGATTGGGTGACGGAGGTTAAAGAGTGAAATCTTTTTGCTGATATCCCAGGCATTGTTGTAATTTTGGAAATTATGACCCAGGGAACACTATCATAAAAACTTGCAAAAAAATAGGGACATTTTATTTTATTGCCTTTCAGAAACTTGTCAGTTTCCTCTTTTTTGTTTCTGGCACTAATTTGACTTACAGTAGCCCTACTTCTAGGCCACGTTCATTTGCTACCTTTTTTGTTTATTTTTAAATACTCTAAAATCACCAGGCATTTGCAGAAGGTGGAGTAAGTACAGTACGCCCTTTCTGAGACATGTTTATATTTGAAACAATTTATACTTGTTTCTCTTTGTTGTTCGGGGAAATGACATTTCCTTGGATAATTTGTAAATGAAGCTGAATTGACTTTACTATAAAACTCCCAAGAGAGTCAGCATTTCATGTAAAAGGCAGCTCTGATGCAGCACCATCAGGTATAAAATAGGGAAGATTAGCATAATTATCTTTCAAACTGTATTGTTCTTCAAACATTTTGAAGATACATTTATTTATTTTTTTACTCCAGAAAATGCTGCTTAGTTTATGCCTTTATGCAATTGCAGTGCAAACCACTGCAAGATTAAAATATTGGTAAAGCAGTACAAAAAGTTAACTTTTGTTATGATTGTACATAAATTTGATCTTCCACTCTGACCGTGTCATGGCTCCTTTTTTAAGCCTCAAGCTTTACTTATGTTTTTATGTTTGACATAAGGTGCAATTCGCAATTAATCTGGGTTATTTACTGGCACTGAGCAAACCTGTTTTCTCCATGCTTTATTCTTTAGTTTAGACAAGTATGTAGCTGTTGGGGAGTGACACGTACAATGGCTTCAAAGGTCCCTGTAAATCACCACAGTATATTGTACAGTAGAACACTGTATATCCATCTCTTAGTGAGACCATGGAAAGGTTATCTTGTCATCATAGTTCTCATTCTTTGCTCCAGAGTACAAACTTGCTTTAGTGTGACCTAATCACATGGTTTGTTTATCTGTAATTCTTCCTATACAAATATAGACATGAAACCAGTTATCTTATGTTCAAAACTGCATGACTTACATATTACATATTTATTTTTTTCCATAAGGAAACTTGCATTTTATTTTATTAAACACATTTTGGTTCAAAGTTATTCCATTTTGTATGATTTTGGTACCTTACTGTTAGTGACACCACAAAGCTACCTATTTTTCCATAAGTACACATATACATTAATAAAATATTTTTTTTGTTACACAATTGAACTTATTACTGTTGAAAGACTTCACCAATGATCTAATAAAGTGGTCCAATCAAAAAGAGTTTGAGAACCATTGATTAGAATAATAAGACTTTAACAATGGCAAAGCTCTGTGACTATTAATATTTATCCAAATGGAGAATATGTTCTTTATCTCCTTCCCTGTAGGATAACATCTCAGGCTGTTAATTAACCCTATCACCATAATTCTTTATCTTAAAGCTTTCAAGCTTGGTTATCAAACACTTCCACTCAACCAAGTGTAATTTTATATTTATTTGTATTTTTTTTTTTTTTTTTTGCAATAACTGGAACCTTTAATATTTATACATGAGAAAACGAATTTAGGAAAACTTTCTAAATGAGAATTTGTGATTGTTTATGGCCCTCAATATATTCCTTGCTATGTTTTATCTTAATATACTTGTTCCAGTGATTGATTGATTTATTTTTTTTGTTTGTTTTCCCATGCTGTTTTCTAAGTGCTTCCAGAAATATGAATAAAAAGCAGGTGAACAGTAAAGAATATATCAACACTAGCCACTTGCCCGTCAAAAATGACGGAGCAATTAAATTTGAAGCCATGGCAATACGGTTTGCCACAAAATGTCAAGCTTTTTCTACTCTGAGAACCTTCTGCGCTCATCAAGACAGATGTGTCTAATTTTTAAAATAATAATCAATGAATTGGTTACTTGATAAATTAATATACTTATTTCTAATTAATAAATGCAGCAATCAATAGCCTGAAGAGCTAACAATCTCTTTATTTTCCTTTAGCATACAATGTACAGTTGGACTGTTGCTGCCCTGAGGCGAAAGTGTAATGAATGTCCCAACTGTGCATTAAAAATAAGCTGCGTGCGTGAGGGCAAACCGTTGGTTTAGTTGTGTAAATCGCTACTTTAGTTGCGTAATGTTGTTAGTTGGGATTTATTGATGTAAAATGGCGTCATTTGTGTATGTGTTATGCGGCTCGTGAGCATGTTCCGTCCTTTCTAATAGTGTATTTTTGTACCTCGTACGTTCCAGGGTAAAAGTTGTATTCGGCTGGCGGTGTTTTGCCTGGTTCAGGGTTGTGTAGTCTCTTGTTTTAATTTAACTTTTTTTTTTTTTTTTTTTCTTTAGCCGTCATTTCTCTTCTCGCTTAGCTGATTTTTTTGAGTGCTGAAATTTGGCAAATTCGCCTTAAATTTGTGTGCAACCTCACTCCCAGATGTCCTGGCTGTCCCCCCCCCCCGTGCTTTGTGTGATGTTTTGTATTTTATTTTTAATGTTTTGGTATTTTTCGTGTTTTTCGATTTGGACGTTAACTTCTTATTTTTCCGACCTCGTATTTATTTTTATTTTTTCTAAGTCCCGCATTCGTCAACTGCTTGCAGCCTAAGGCGATCCCGCATTTCCTAAGCTTGGATGCAAAGTTTTGCGTTTTTTCAATGCCTCCACTGCTCGCCTCACGTTGAGTCGAGCATGCAATGAGTGCCTTTTGGCGCTCATCACCTAAGTGCGCCGAGTTTTAATGCCTCAACAGCTCGCCTCACTAAGTCGTACGTACAACGGAAAGCGTGACAACGTCTCGCAGTTTGACAATTTATAATATGTGATAGATTTTGAGGGCTAAAAATGTCAGCATAGTTTGGTTCTCACATACTGCTGGAGTGAGACCCGTCTGAACAGTGCTACTATTACTGTAATATCCCCATTACTTCCACATTTTTTTTTTTTTTTTTTATACTTCCTGCAGTCCATTTGGATTAATGATTCTTCTTATGTTCTGTTAACATTTTTTTTTTTTTTTTTTTTTTTTTTTTATGTTTTTTTATGTTTTTGTTAGTACTGGTTGTGAGCCAGGAACCACATACAAACAGTAACAGTGGATTCTTATGGTATTTTGAGATTACTCTCAGTGGTTCCTTTATGGTGAGGGAAAGTGTAATGCTGTTCTATTGTTACTACCACAAATACAAACTCATCTTTAAATACTTTCTATTATGCATGCACACACAAACATCTCATACTATTTGTCTCTTCAGATACAGGCTAAAGTCTAAATGATTTTTTTGTTCTTTTCTTTCCAGAAACAAGATGAATAACCTTTCATTTAGTGAGTTGTGTTGCCTCTTCTGTTGCCCTCCATGCCCAGGGAAGATTGCCTCAAAGCTTGCCTTTTTACCTCCTGATCCAACTTACACTCTTATATGTGATGAGAGTGGGAGCCGCTGGACACTTCATCTGTCTGAGAGAGCAGACTGGCAGTACTCCTCCCGGGAAAAAGATGCCATTGAATGTTTCATGACTAGAACAACCAGGGGGAACCGCATTGCCTGCATGTTTGTGCGCTGCTCTCCCAATGCCAAGTACACACTGCTGTTTTCTCATGGCAATGCTGTTGACCTGGGTCAGATGAGCAGCTTTTACATTGGTCTGGGATCCAGGATTAATTGCAACATATTCTCTTATGACTACTCTGGGTATGGGTCAAGTTCTGGGAAACCAACAGAGAAAAATTTGTATGCTGACATTGATGCTGCTTGGATTGCTCTTAGGACAAGGTAAGCATTTTATAATCTTAAAAAGCTACTGTAATGATAATATGCACAACCTAAAATCACATTTAATGATGTTAGAACTATAGACATTGCTTTTGATTATGTGGGTGATGATGGTGGCAAGGCAATTGTTACTGTCACTTTCTCATGGTTAAAGGTTCATAATAATGTGGGCATTGGCAGTAGCCTATATTGTTTTGTTTCCATTAGTCATACTACTATTACTCAGTCTGCAAGGGATTACCAAGAATGTATGATTTGGGAACCCATCTGTTCGATAGTTGCTGTGTCTACATTTGCAAATGTATGTATCAACTATTGTATTGTGTATACAGACAGGTTGAGATGTTGCATTTATGTAATTTGAGTAACAAAAAAAAGAGTGTCTTGTTGGATTATATCACAAAATGTTGGCATATAATTGCCTTACCTTCCTCTGTAATGTGCATTAAAAACCCCAAGCCTTTGTTAATTTTATTGTACAGGTTTTCCCTGTCACAGATCATGTTTGAGATTTGGACACCAGCAATCTGTGGATTTCCATATATGAGCTTCTTGTGTACAAGTCACTTGTTAGCTATTGATCCATTTATCATGTGGTGATCAGAGGGAAATTAAAAATATAGTCATAATTCATAACTTTAAGCAATTGGGCTTTCACTCTGAAAGTATAAATTGCATTTAACAAAGTGCCATGAGATGGTGGACAACTAGAGTGTGAGCCCTTTAATCAGACACGCTCTAGATTAACCTTCCACAGTACCATACTGTTTTTACTATCTTAATCTCAAATTGTTTACCAAATTTCTGATGCTAATCCCAACTATATTCCATTAATTCCTTTGTGATTTTTAGTGAGCATTTGTTGTTGCAGTTTTTTTTTTCTATTTGTTTTTAATTTGGTAATAGTTAGATCCATATCATCTTGCAGTTCATGAAATGTTATCGTTTTTGTCATTCTAATAATATTCTTTGTTGGGAAGCTTTTTAGAAGGTTATATCTTTGCATGTAACATAATAAGGTCAGGATGACCTTTCACTTGTTTATTTCTGGGAATAAATAAAACAGACTAGTTCTGGCTTCCCAGAACTGGCGTTAATCTTTCATCACATTATGATTATATACATACATAGTGTTTGGAAATCTGGATTTGTAGAGAACTTCATACAATACAACCTTTTTAGAGGCCACAGTGAAGGCTCAAAATATGATACAATTTAAATTGATAAAATATTG
Source organism: Discoglossus pictus (assembly GCA_027410445.1). Lineage (NCBI taxonomy): Eukaryota > Metazoa > Chordata > Amphibia > Anura > Alytidae > Discoglossus > Discoglossus pictus. The sequence continues at coordinate 357,951,064 of CM050163.1, read as the reverse complement.
GCAATTTTAGCTTGAAGTCTATCTTTCTGATCTATCCACCAAATTAGTTTACATGGGCAAAGCCACCTGACATTGATAAGAGCGAGCATGTGCAATTTCCCGAAAGCTATAAGTCTAATTGTTTATGTGGTTCTTTTGGTTTATGAATACTTTTTAGATTGCCCTGTTCTTCTTCCTCATGGTTTTGTATGAATCACGTAGGTGTGTTTTTTCTCAGTGTGTCAAAGTAAGACGGTAAGGAAATAAATTATTATTCTGCAATGCACTTTTCTTAAGTAGTCCAGGAGGCATATGTATTTTTCTTCTCACTAAATGATATTTCCACTGTCTCTCAAAGGATTGTGGGTAGTGGTGCTTGTTTAAGGCAACTGTGAAATGAGACTAGAGAGAGTGGCTCTGTTTTAAGCCTGCCAAAGGGCAGGTCCATAGTCACAAAAAGGATATTCCAATGTTAATTGGCCAGAGGCAAAGAGGTGTTACATGTTGAGCCTAATTTGCATGACACTACCCAAAATCCTTAGCAGCAGTAGAAATACTGTTTACTTAGTCTGTGGGGGAAAAACCTGACACATGTAAGTGTATTTAGAATGACCTTTTCTTTCCTTACTGGTTATATGATGGAGGGTATTTTAGTGATCAGTTTTGCATAACAAATTTACTGTATGATCAAAGTAAAACAGACACTCTGTATGTCCAGTTTACTTTGACCTACGTTCTTCATAGCTAACCAGACCTATGAAAAATACCCAAGCAGGTTTTTTTCTATTCTCAGATGAGCACCTCAGACTCTTTTTGTTTAGTTTTTCTCACATTAAGGGTGATGAGGGAACCAAACGTGGACTCCTTCCTCACTGTGGCTTAGGGATTACAGCTGCACCACACTGATGAGGCCAAACGTACATATGGGGTTTGCTGTTTCTCCTGATATTTCAGGGCTGGATCACTCTATTGACTGAGATCAGACTGATATACTACAGGATATTTCTCCCTGTGAAGGGCACATGTGAAATAAAAGAGGTTGTTCTCTGAGTAGGTAACCAGACCTATAGGACAAACCTACTTAAGTGGTGTTCATTCTCTGACTTTTTTTTTACTATGTATTTTATTTTTTCCCCAACACAATTTGCCACACAACACTTGAAGGTAATATATAAAAAGTTAAGTTCATAACTTCATGATAACCTTGAAAACACATGTATATTTTAAACATCTTGTCAATATACTGACTTTGTTCATGCATGATTAGTTTTCCTGCACACAATTGGAGAAATATTTGGATACCTGTTCCACAATCCAACAGGGGCTATCGTAACTTTCTAAAATGTATTCCATTAATACACTGTTTTAATCTATGAAATTATACACCTCTAACTGCCTCCATAAATTCCTACTAAAACGGTTGTCCTTATTAGTTGTACATAGTGAGACTTCAAGTAAATGTATTTTGGTCTTCTGGTGTAATCACAAGATATGCATAGGCTTTGCGGATCTCTCTGAATGGAGTTCAATGGAAAGTGTTCAACAGTGAACTAAAGCTCTTGTGGCAAAACTCTTTGGTCTTCTTGAGACCACTGTCCTACTGTGTACTAGCCTAGATATGCTACCTTCTACATATCTTGAGGAGAATCAGCGTAATGAAGGTGACACAATGATTGTATGGTCACGTATAGCTCAACATTTGTCTTATCACTCTTATCCCTGTTTAAATGTATAAAATAATATTTGAATAGGCATGTATTGTGTTTTTGTAGTGGTTTAGTCAATAGTCACAGTGTTTAAGTTGACACCGCCAAGATCCCAGTTATTGCAGAAATGAAAAGTACAGAAAAATATTATTACAAGTGGTTGTTTAGAGTGGAAGTGTTGGATAACTGAGCTTGGAGTTTGGTATTTTCAGAATACATTCTCTATAAATGACTCCTCTCTTAATTTATCTAGGCTATCAATTAAATCACACAGAGGTGGTAATCACATATATAGTTGTGAGCGTACGAGTTGTTGCTAACGCTGCGGGCTCGCTACGCGAGTCGCGGCCCTCGCATAGCGAGGGCAGTGGGCGAGGGTCTCAGTTGCTGGCATGGAGCGCCGAAGAGGCTCCATGCCAGCAACTGCGACCCTCGCAAACTTTACCTCGCAAACCAAACAGCACAACACACACATTACGACACTCGCAAACAACATACGACACACGTTCACACACATTACGGCCTCGCAACACTCGGACGCAACTCGCGAACATTACAAAATGTAAAACACAATACATACACACCGCACATACATAAAAAACTTACCTACACCAAGAGGGAGCACCCAGGACCTCAAAAATACAACTTACACATCGATTTTACTCGAAATAAAACAGTTTAGAGACTAAAAAAAAAATCGAAGCGACAGAAAAAATGGCCGCCGAACAAAACGAAAACGAGGCTACAGCACTCTAAACTCGCAAAACACCACAAGAAACTCACAAAACACCTACGGATATTCCGCTAAGACGCATACCACACATTACTCGCCATTTTACGCCAATGCGGAAGTACACAACTCCGCTAATGGTTTGGGCTCGCGCACGCACAGTGTTACACTGCACACATTCAGCACGCTTATACAGCAGCTCCACACCACTAATGCTGCAGCAACATCAACACAGATTCACAGCTCTTCCACACAATGCTTTAAAATAGGTAAAGTATATTCATTTATTAATGTATTACATATTTCATTATTACACACTAAACAGCATTAGCTACCTTACAATTTCATTGCCGTCATTTTTTGACGGGCAATTCGCTAGTAATGTAGAAGAGCATGCCTAGTTGGTATAGATTGGAATAATGTAAAGCGTGTGACAACTGTTTATCCAAGTAGGCACCCTGTTTTTAATCACCCCATGTTGTGATATTTACTGTCCATAGATAACCCGGGCTAGAGAGAGGGTGGTCCTATGTAGATAGGTTATGCTTAAAATACACATGTTTTAAAGGGGTAGGAATGATCTGGAATTTACTAGTTATATAACATACATACATACATACATACATACATACATACATACATACATACATACATATTTATTTACTTTTTATGTACTTTGTTTTATTAAGAAGCGCTTAAAAGCTCTGGTTTTCCAGACACTCTGTATGGCTGGATGTGTAGTGTATTAGCCTATCATGGACCATGTCTCCAAAAACCTGCTGCAACATGCTGTTGTAATGTGGTCCCTAATAGGCTAGGACACTCCATTGCACATCCAGCTGTACGGAGTCTGTCTCTTCATACACTGTAGGGAGCAGACCCATGCAGGGACTACTTACATAATTTTCTACCGTAAAAGCAAAGCTGTAAAAACTCCTAATCGCACAAAGTGCATACAAGAAAATAAATTACACTACATAGGTAAAATCTAGAAAACATCCATATCCCTCCGTTATTTAAAACTTCCACTCTAACTTTTTAATTTGTCAGTTGCAATTTATTTTTCTTGGTGTACTTCTCATTTCCTAAATGTGTAGAACACCTGTACTGTACCCCATGCTGCAGGGGAAGTGTGGAAGATGTCTCCTAGACCTCCTGATCACTTAGTCAGCAATCTGTTGGATGACGTCTGCTGTCTTGCTTCTGGGCAAGTTACTTTCATCAGGTGATGTGTAGTAACAATAGGCTGACTGATCATTCTGGAAGGCAATCTGTCCAGATGAATTTTGTGTTTTGCGATGTTTAGTGAGATGTAATTTCATTATATAGCCTTTCATAGCAAATTATTCCATTTTACAGTCACAAGACCCAGTTTTCATTCATATAACTTACTGCTGGTGACACGTCTCAAAGCGACCTGAAACCTGAACGCCTCCAGTTTCTTCCCAAGTGCTACATTTTTAGCTGCATTGAAACTTTGCAAATACAGTAGACTCTCAGTTAACTGGCACCCACAGGGATTGGTAGATGCTGGATAAATGTAGTTTCTGGTTGCTTGAGAGTTACTAGTAAAAGAGGCCTAGATTAGCTGCACATAGGATTGTCTGCTAAGTATATTTGTCAGTGAGAGCTGTTCTAGCAGCAGCTTTCACTCCTCACTTACAGGTACGTTTGGCTGGAGGGTACGCTGCTGACCCCGGGAAATGTAACACCAACACCTCACTGGCTCAGTCACTCATGTCTGCCTGCTTCCAGGTAACACTGAATTACAGAGACTTACAGTGGATAAATCTAGGCTCCTGTAAGCATTTTGTGGCATGACAACCTGGCTCCCGGCATTTGTTGAGCCCTGTAAAGTTTAATTTTTATTTAAAGTACAGATTCACATTTTTTTTGTTTCTGTTTGCTTGAGAGTTCTGGTTAACAGAGAGTCTATTGTATTTTTATTTGCTTCTACTGAGTTGCTGTGAGGATGATTTGTAAATGCAATTCTATTTTTTTTTTTTTATAGTGTAGTGTTTTTTGTTTTTTTAACCAGAACGTAGCAGTATCTTGGTGAAGGTTTGGGTGTTGACAAAATTGCTTATATCATTGGTGGTGTTTATACACTAAATCTTTTGCAATGTGAATACATGTTCCTTTTTTAAATGCGTTCTAGAAATGTGGGACTTTACCCTCAAAATGACACAAAGTGGCCAAAACCTGAGCCATAACAGTTTAATAGACATTTGTATATCTTGTTCAGCCTTTCTCACTTTTTAGCAATATTTATGCTGCTTAAAAGGTTTTCTAGGGAAAGATGTAATTTTAATCACTTTCATGACTGTTGTGTGTGGGGGGTTTTTTTGTTTGTTTTTTAATGGACCACTGTAGTTTAAGAAAAAAGGCTCTTGTTTGTGAAATATGTAACAAACTTGCCTTGTTCTCATTTTCACACAACCCTTTTGTTATTCTACTTGTGTGCTTTCATAATGTGCATGTTTTATTTATAATTTTACATCTCCTATAAATTGCATTCCGTTCTCCTGGCATGTTGTTGTTGGCTTTGTATATCTCTATAGCTGCAACTTTTCCAATCTCATTTCCCAGTAAACTGGAAAGTAACTTTAGTCAAAAAAAAAAGTCAAAAAATTGTATTTAAAGGACCACTGCCCAATGAAAAATGTGTTTTTTGTTTTGTTTTTTGCTTTTTTTTTGTTTGTTTTTTGTTTTGTTTTTTATTCTGACTCTGAGCATAATTTAAGCAGAAAAAAACCTTTCAAGTTATAAAAAAAAAACAAAAAAACTCAGATACGTAATGCATTAGTGGAAGGTGTTTGTGTGTCATTTACATATCTGGACAGGGAATGGACGTCTATTTCAGTCTTTTCGCTTTTTTTCTCTTTTGTATGGTGCTCTCGCTCTTCCACACCCCTTTCAACAAACACAAAATGGATTTCTGTACTCCTAAATCGTCTTCAAAATATAAATTTTTCCCAAAAAATTCTTTATCCTCATGTCTTCCACAGCTGCTAATATTGTTAGTTTGACAAATAATTGTCTTCATCTTGACCTGCACAGGTCCTTTTTAAATAAAATATCATTAATAACATGCAATAATCCACCTACCTAAAAAACCCAAACTTGGCATAAACTGCCAGCCCAAACACCAGCCTCTGTACTATTGTGACATAGTAAAGTATATGAGTTGCTGAAACAAATATTTATAATAGTGCTATAATTTCACACACCCTCCCATGTCTTAATTACTATAACGCAAGATATGAGTCATCTTTTTATATTCCTCCCTACCAGTCGGGCAGGGCTGCAGAACAGATACAAAATGGTTATAGTACACCAGTCCTATTGAACAGTTGTGGAATTATTGGAAAAGCAAAAGCAGGAAAGGAGCATTTTTCACTATAATTTACTTTATTTTTTTTGTATTAAAGCTGTTCTGTCTATGGGTGAGTTACAGTAATCATATGCACCCTTTTTAGTAGCTCTTTCGGTTTTGTTTCCTGAAAATGTTGGTGCCTGTTAATGCACTGCAGCCTCAATGTAAACTATAATAAGAGGCCTCTGTAACCTTTAAATAAACCAGTTTTAGAACAATACACTTGCTTTGACTCAGTGTTTTGTATGGTCTTTTCAGTACCTAAGCTTGAAAATAAGCAAAATATTTTCAGAAAGTAAAAAAATAAACACATTTATATGCAATTTATTTACTGCAGACTACTGTCTGCAAACTGCATTAGAGCCAACTGGCACTTATACATGCCACCTTCCTGTTGTGTATTCAAAGTCTGCTCCCACCTCAGGTAGTAGTCACTGAAAACTAAAATAGTACATTCCATCAGCATAATTGCATAGAAAAAGTAATAAATTGGAGGCTGTATCATTTTTTTGTGTTTTTATTCTAAAATCGCATTGCTTATATGAATTGCATTTTTTTTAAAGGGGCTGTTTTATTTAATATTTTACGTATCTGGTCACTAGAACATGTTAGGAATTCAGCAAACCATTTGTGATTTGAGTGTATTCTCTTGGTAATAGTGGCCTTATTTGTACAGATATGGGGCCCTGGCTGAGCTTCAGCAGTGTCATTCTTTGAGTTCATGAGAAGGGTCTGTAAGTCACGATGCTGGAGAGGAAATCTATTTAAATGGATATGGTTGACAGCCAGTTCTGTTGCTGGGGGACGTCATTTGGCAGATGTCCTCAGAAACAACAGACAAAGATGCTAATGGCCAGCACCCCACACAAAATGACTTTTGTTTTATGAATTGAATACTATTGATCATTTGAGCACTGATGGGACAGTAATGGCAATACCAAAAATATTCTGTGTCTCGTCTCCAGGCTTCCAGACAGAATTGTATGTCCACTGTTATACTTATTTACTTACATATATTACCCATTCCAATGTTTTATTCCATATTCAATAGCACTGTTAATAAGTCACTCATGCACATGAAGCTTAGTTTTTGTTTTTGCACATACATTTGTTCTTTTGTAAATCTCACTTTTATGTGTGACAAAGTGATTGTTTCATTCATTTTTTGTCCCCTCCTGTACATAGCAAAGTAGCGAGTAAGCATTTTATTAAATCTCCCGAAAATCCATATAAATACAATATTGTGTTAAAATATTTAGGAGCCAGCCCTGGCCAAATGTGTTAAACAGATTTTTGAACAGTAGCCAGCTAATATAATTTTCATTCCAGACCACAAATTTTTGGGTTTATTTAATGTATGTTTACATGCAAGCATCATTTTCTGGCCTTTTCATTAAATTAAAAACAATTACGATATAAAAATGTTTTTTTCATACAGTGGAAATAAAGAAGAACACAAGGCTTTTTCATGAGACATTATTTATAGGAAGTGCAAGTTCAGATCATACTAAAGAGGCGCACATTTATCTCTGATTTAAAGAGCCTGATAGAGAGGACATCTGCTTCTGGACATTTCACTTACTACAGCAGTAATAATATAATTCTTAAAATGCGATCATTTTATTGTGTAAGAGCATTTGCGACAGGTGCGCAAGGGAAAGGGACACTGCGAAGCGGAAAGAGTGGGGAGAGAAGGGAGTAGGAGGGGAGGTGGAAAGAGTGGGGAGAGAAGGGAGTAGGAGGGGAGGTGGAAAGAGGTGGGAGAGAAGGCAGTAGGAGGGGAGGTGGGAGAGAAGGCAGTAGGAGGGGAGGTGGGAGAGAAGGCAGTAGGAGGGGAGGTGGGAGAGAAGGCAGTAGGAGGGGAGGTGGGAGAGAAGGGAGTTGGAGGGGAGGTGGGAGAGAAGGGAGTAGGAGGGGAGGTGGGAGAGAGTAGGGAGGAGGGGGCAGAGGACGACATGTAATATTGTACCGCCATTTACAAGGGGTAAACGTCTAGTTGCTAAATATTCAGCTTACTGTCAAATATTCAGCCAATCCGTGATTTATTGTTCTTTTTTATTTTATATTATCATATCTAATTATTAAAACCCTTTAGACGTCTCTCAGCCAAACCCCCCCACTCGCCGGAAGCAGAGACTCTAATCATTGAAAATGAATGAATATGATTTTGAACATTGGTGTGCTATATTATTAAAAAGGAATTTTATGGTCGATGCATGCTTAAATTAACCAGATCATCTTCCAAAAGTATTACACTGCTTCTTTGTGCGTCGCTGTTTTTATGGTTTATAAACTAGCTGCTTCATATAAAACTCTAAGTAGCTGTGTTTTTTTTTTTGTTTTTTTTCTTTTGATGTGAATTCATCATTCCTTTGAGTAGAGCCTAGAAGTAGCTCACTTTCAAATAACCAAACAAAGATCAAGTAAACAGATGTCTACTATTTGGTTCAGTCTGTTCTGATTATGTGAAAACACTTTGATAAACCCAGGAGCTTGGAAGCCTCTGATTTCTACGCATTTTACTTGTAGCTCCTAAATTCTTTTTAGTTACTCTACATAAATCTGTATACATAGTTCCATCCTGTAACAGATTAATCTGGCTAGCTACCAAATCTTATTTATTTATTTTATTTATTTTTTAAGATTAGTTGAACATAATCTTACAAATAGAGTACAACTTTAAAACTGTTGGACATGTAATAACCCATACTTGACTATTACTAAAATATGCATTTTCTTGTAGAAAACTTACTTTGACGTTTGTATTTTTATTTATTTTTTGTCTGTCAATCCAGCATTTCTGATCCACCCCTTTAGCCCTTGTTTTTATTTTTGTGCTGCAGTGTAATGATTGACATTGTATTGGTAATTCCTTTCTGAGCAAGTGCAGATCCCATGGAGTGACTAGCATTCAGTATACTCTACGACAAGACGTACTTAGTATTACACAATTTATAAGTTCTACCACATTTGGAAGTTTTGGTGAGCATTTTGTAAGACAAGTTATTCTAGTTCTTTTGTACCCCATACACTGTTATCTGCCAATGTTTTGAACACAATAACGTTACAACCCTGGCCAGGATGAATAATTAGGTAGTGACCATGACTGCCCTTGTCCTCTAACCAAATAAGACTATAGGAATAGACTATAATATTAACATAAGTAATGTTTTGCCTTAATAGTTGAAATGGAAATTGTGTTGTAATCGTATGCAGATGTCTGTTACTATTTTTGTCCCCCATTGTTTTGTATAAACAGGCTGTTGTACTCAGCCAAGTACAGAGCTGGGTAATTGCTAGCAGTGAGTTATCATGTAAAGATTATTGTATTAATTTCATCTCTATCTCTTTCTTTATAGGTATGGGATACGTCCAGAGCATGTCATTATATATGGCCAGAGTATAGGCACTGTCCCTTCTGTGGACCTTGCTGCTCGATATGAAAGTGCTGCTGTCATTCTTCATTCTCCTTTAACCTCAGGGATGCGGGTTGCTTTCCCAGAAACCAAGAAGACTTATTGTTTTGATGCATTCCCCAAGTAAGTAATACACTAGTTTTAAAGGGACATGAAACACAATTCCTTATTTCACACATTTAACAAAACATGCTTTATAGCCTTTACCAAAATTGTTTTTTTTGTATGGAAATAATGTTAAGTAGAACCTTATTAAACTTCATTAAAACGAACAGGCAGTGCACAGAACATAAGTATATTTCATTGGCAGACTGGTATCTCTATTGCTGCTCATTGGCTGACATGAGCAAGCCCCTGGATCGTTTTGAACTTGAATTCATCGGTATTCTGTTTTTATAACACTCTTTATATAGGAGCCTGTGCTTCAAATCAATGTCTTGGCTAGAATTGCCTCTTTTCTGACAAACGTAGCTCTCACCTTTTTATTCTGTCTCCTATTTATATATCGCATATAATATTTGTCTTAATTGCGAGTTTATCGGTAACGCTATGTTAAAAGTTACGGGTTGCGCATGCGCAATGAGTGCAGAAGGTGCTCACCGCGAGGCCCGTACGTGGCTGGCTTGATGGTGCTGCAATGATCAGCAAAGGTATTTATTAAGGGGCTTGCGATGAGCGCGGCTTATCGCAAGGCCCGTAACGTAGAGGGAGGGGGAGAGGCTCAGAACGGCTTAAACACGTCATTTTTTTTGAAGCCTGTAACACTTAACAGCCGCCTTTTTTTTCCCTCCAGCACGCAACAAAGAAGCAGTTGTAAGACCACCAAAAGACGCAAATTAATTAGAAAATGAATTGGAAAATTAACTTAAAACCTCACACACAGCACAGGGGAAGAGGCATTTTTGGGAGGTCTCAGCACGGCCAAGTTAGGGGGAAAAATTGTCGGCTGTAAAGAATTTCAAGCCTAAAAAATCTGAAACACTTTTCGAGCTTGGGGAAAATGATCAATTTCCCAAGCCTGCAAATGGTTTCACAGCCGTAAATGCAAACAGGAGCACAGGGGAGGGAGAGGGTGGAAAGAGACAGAGGTAGGGAGCGGAGGGGGGAAGAGACACGGGTGAGGGGGGGGGGGGAGACACAGGGGAGGGAGATAAGGGGGGAAAAAAAACAGGGGAGGGGGCAAAGAGACATGGGAGGGAGAGAGTGGGGAAAGGCTCGCAGGTGCTCATTGCGAGGCCCGCAAGTTAGAGGGGGAGAGCCTAGCATTGTGTAACAAACCGCATTGCCAGAAATTTTATTGCCGTCATTTTTGATGGGGGAAGTAGTCTAGTTTTTTTTTTTTTTTTAATAATATAAATGAACTATTTAAATCTGCATGCTTTCCTATAATTTTTTGAGTGCTACATATTGATTTAAATATCACAAAGCACTCTATTCCACCAAGTATTCCCATGGCTTAAATTCTGGAATACTTTTCTGTGGGTTCATTTTTTAGTTTGGTCTAAATACTTCATAGTGCTTTTTAACTATATTTGTGATCTTGCTATACTCCATGAACAAAGCCTTAGAAAATTCAGATTTTTCCAAAAAAAGGATTGTCCATGGCTCACACAGCTGCTGATGTTGTTAGTTTGCTACAGAATATGTTGGCTCGTTATAAATAAACGATGATAATAGTAAGAATAGTAAGAATAAGAATAATCTTGACAAACAAGTGTCCTTTTCTTTTTTTTTTTTTCTTGAACTACAATGTTCCTTTAAGTCAATAGACTGGCAAATGTTTATCTTCAGACACTGCCTCCAAACTTTTTATATTCTCGTGTGCTGGTTGCCAGTTAGATTATTTTTTGCAGTTGCCAGGCCAGAAATGTTAAATTCCGTTCCAGTGTCTACAGAATATCATCAAACATAGTTCAAGCTAAAGAAATCATGAAGCCACAAAATCTGTTTAAATGGTCAGGCATTCATTAGGTAAAACTATCTGCAATTTTAAACCTGCTGAAATATAAATATTCACCTTTTTTGCTGCTTTTTTATTAACTCTACCTACTCTCAAGTAGTAATTGTCCTTATTGTGAAACTAAGCTGGTTTCATAAATACTTTACAAGCTGACCCTAGCTTAGATAATTTTATTTAACTCGCGGATAGGGAGGTGGGAAGTATTCATTTTCAAGAGGACACCATATAACTGAAATTGTGTTATCTGTATAACATACCAACAACAACGTTATGTTGTTTAAGAACCTTTTAACATGGTATTAGATTTCCAACTACTTGTCCTCTGGTTCCCTGATGTCAACCAATGTAAATGTTCAATATGAAGGTATTGGGTTGCAAACAAAGGTTTAGGGTGTTTCTTTACACCATTAATCCAGTGCAATACAATAACGTCCAAGATTTTTTTTTGTTTTTTTTTGTTATTATGAGCAAACCATTTGCCCAGTATTTGATGCTATAATTGTTAGGTTATCTTAACTCTTTAAAATAAGTGTTCAAAATACATCGAAAAGTAATGATGTCGGTGCCACCCTTTCCAAAAATAAGAGCTGAAAAAGAGAGAGAAAAGAAAGAGGTCATTTTTTTTTTTGGTGCACTCTTGATCACATTTTAGTATTGCTTTTTTTTTTTTTTTATGGGTCCCAGTAGTGATCTCAACACCTAAAATGATAAATTAAAAAAAAAAAAAAAAAAAGTGGAAGGGGGAAATAGGCAACTTATATTAAAATGATATATTAAAAGGTAACTACGTTGCAATATAAATAAAAAAGGGTCCACAAAAATAGTGATCCTTGTGAGAGGAAAAAGAACAGTATACAAATAAAACGCTACACGGTACTGGGACGAATTCAGATGTGATTCGGCCAATTGAATAGGGCTCTATATAAGCACAGAGCATATTTTTTTTATAGAAGTTTTTAGTTAGTGAACTTCTATCCAAAAGCAAGGTCTTCACTAACTAAAAACTTCTGTAAACAATATGCTCTATGCTTATACAGAGCCCTATTCAATTAGCCGAATCGCAATTGAATGAGGCCCACTGTGTCTTGAAACAATGTCATGGAATAATAACTCTCTGAAGGTAAAGAGCAGAGAGAAAAGAAAGAGGAATTCACTTTTGCTGGCTCTCTGTAAACAAATCAGAGGTTGTAGCAACTAGTGTAGTGTATATAGAAATCCTCATACACCATAAAATCATAGGATTTCCAAATGGTGAGGAAAAGAGAAAAACATAGTAATGTGAGGGACAGGCTGTAAATAGAAAACGGATAAAGAATGCGGTGGATAAGTCATATAGGCTGTGATCGCTCTCCTATGCCCAAGTTCTGATTTTACACGGGGGACTTCCCTTTCGGGACCCTCAGTGTGATCCACATATCAAAAATGTACAAAAGCGTCTTACCGGACCATCATGTTAACGATAAGAATCGCCAAATCGGCCTGTCCACAAGCAAGACAATACCGGACCAGCAGCGGGTTTCTCCCTGTGATGGGCTTTCTCAAAGTCATATAGTGGTTTATTAACTACATAATTTATGTTTTCTATTTACAGCCTGTCCTTCGCATTACTTTTATCTTTTTCTCTTTTTTTTTCCCCTTAATCACTATTTGGAAATCCTATGATTTTATTGCGTATGAGGATTTCTATATACACTACACTTGTTGCTTCAACCTCTGATTTGTTTACAGAGAGCCAGCAAAAGTTAATTACTCTTTCTTTTCTCTCTGCTCTTTACTTTCAGAGAGTTAGCATTTGGTAATATTCCATCACATTGTTTCAAGACACAGTATCGTGTAGCGTTTTATTTGTATACTGTTGTTTTTCCTCTCACAAGGATCACTATTTTTTATTTTTATTTTTTTTGTGGAACCTTTCTTATTTATATTGCCACGTAGTTACCTTTTTTTTTTTTTTTTTTTTAATATTGCTTAATAAATCATTTTATTATTAGTGGGCTATTTCCTTCTCCCCTTTTTTTTTCTTTCTTCTTTGATTTACTTTTTTTTTTTTATCCTTAAACTCATATCAAGTAATCAGATATAGATATATAGATATATTCACACATATTGAGATCCTGTTATTCAACTACAAGTGTTATCACCACCAATTGGGGGGGGGGGAGAAAAATGACAGTTATTAGTAATTAAGTATTTCTGGTTTGAAACATAACCTGTATTGTTTTTTTGACTGGTTATATTTGTTGGTCTCATTTTGGTCTGATTTTTTATTTATTTTTTATTTAAGTTAAAAAAATGACCAGAAAAGTCTTATATTTTAAAACTGTTAAGTTATAAGTATACTAGTAACCAGATAATAGCTAAATAATCTCCTTCTATATTTTATAGGGATAGACCCTCCTCAAAACTTTTTAAATATTAGTTAATGTAAGGGTTATTTCTGAAAATAAAAAACCTCACTAGTGGTGAGAACTTGTAGGAACTCTCACACTATATAGAAAGTGCTCTATATCGACTTGTAATATTGAGTATTCTGCGCTTTATTTTTAAAAACGAAATTACATTTTAAATGTTAAAGTAAATTTACTTGTGTATTTGGTACCCTTGTTCAAGAGTGCACATGTTTGTTCTTTTCTTTCTCTTTTTTAATAATATACTATGTGTTTCATGCTGTACCAGAAGAAAAGCCAATTATAGACAAGTGAGCCTCACGTCTGTGTAGCTGGGAAGCTTTTAGAAGGGTTAACAAGGGATAATATACAAGAATATGTCTATTTGAACAAGATCATAGGTAGCAGTCAACACAGATTTATGAAGTATAGGTTGTGTCAGACGAATCTAATTTTAGTTTCTATGAGGAGGTTAGTAGGAACTTGGATCAGGGCAACTCAGTGGATGTAGTCTCTTTGGATTTTTCAAAGGCGTTTGATACAGTTTCACTTGGAAGACTAGTGAGCAAACTAAGGGATACAGGAATTGTAGTAAATATCTGAGCCTTACTTCTGTAGTGGGGAAGCTTTTAGAAGGGTTAATAAGGGATAATATACAAGAATATGTCTATTTGAACAGGATTATAAGTAGGAGAAAACATGGATTTATGAGGGATTTGCCATGTCAAACAAATCTAATTAGTTTCTATGAGGAGGTCAGTAGGAACCTGGATCAAGGCAACTCAGTGGATGTAGTCTTTTTGGATTTTGCAAAGGCTTTTGATACAGTGACACATGGGAGACTATTGTAAAAACTAAGAGATACAGGAATTGCAGTAAATATCTGCTCATGGATTGAGAGCTGGCTAAAAGACAGGAAGCAAAGGGTTGTTGTAAATGGAACATACCCCGATTGGACTAATGTGGTAAGTGGGGTTCCTCAGGGTCCAGTATTAGGTACTCTCCTTTTTAACATATTTATTAATGATGTAGAAGTAGGACTCAAAAGTAGTGTCTCCATTTTTGCTGATGACACTAAGTTGTGCAAGGTAATAAAATCAGATAATGATGTACTTTCCTTACAAAGGGATTTGCATAAATTAGAGAAATGGGCAGCTAAATAGCAGATGAGATTTAATACAAATAAATGTAAGGTTATGCATTTGGGAAGGAAAAATAGCCATGCAATTTATAATCTTAATGGAGCAAATCTAGGGGTATCGGATACTGGAAGGGATTTGGGAGTACTAGTGGACAGCCACCTAGGTAACAGTGCTCAAAGCCAAGCAGCAGCTGCAAAGGCAAATAAAATATTAGCATGTATTAAGAAGGGTATAGAAGCAAGGGAAGCAGATATAATTCTGCCACTATACAAATCTCTAGTACGCCCTTATTTGGAATATGGAGTACAATTTTGGGCACCACTTCATAAAAAGGACATTTTAGAACTGGAAAAGGTATAGAGAAGGGCAACAAAACTAATAAGGGGAATGGAGGGGCTAAGTTATGAAGAAAGACTAACCAAATTAAACTTATTTTCACTAGAAAAAAGGTGTCTACGAGGGGATATGATTACCTTATTTAAATACATCCAGGGTCAATATAAGGCTTTGTCAAGTGAACTTTTTGTAGCAAGAGATTTTCAACTGACAAGAGGACACACTTTGTTTAAGGTGAAATCTTTTTTCCTCTAACCTCAAAGAAAAGGGTTCTTCACAGTTAGGGTGGTTAAACTGTGGAATTCTTTACCATAGGAGGTGGTAACAGCGAATACGATAGACAACTTCAAAAAGGGGTTAGATATATTTTTGAATAAAGAGGGCATTCAAGGTTATCCTAGATAACTAGCGAAGGTATATTGATCCAGGGAGAAATTTGATTGCCAGTTTCTGGGGTCATGAAGGAATTTAGCTTTTTTTACCCCTTGTGAGGCAATTGGCAAAGTTTCAATGTTTGTTTGTTTTTTGCCTTCCTCTGGATCAATTAACCATTAATAATAAATAGTCCACATATTAAAAAGATCAATAGAGATCTAAAAAGGTTGAACTTGATGGACTAACTCTTTATTCATCCTCAAATACTATACTATTAATAATTATCTAACAACGAATTAATTAATAACTAATCCGCATATTGCAGATCAGAGGAGATCTTAACAGGTTGAACTTGAACCTTAATTACTATGTAACTAATGTAATGCTGGACCCAAAGCCATTATGTGCATATTGTTGTAGAATGCATTGCTAGTGATAACACAATTTCTTTTTTTTTTTTTTTCAATAGCATTGACAAAATCTCCAAGATCACTTCCCCAGTCCTTATCATCCATGGCACAGAAGATGAAGTCATTGACTTTTCACATGGTCTGGCGCTGTACGACCGTTGCCAGAGGCCAGTGGAACCGCTGTGGGTAGAAGGAGCCGGACACAATGATGTGGAACTTTATGGACAATACCTTGAGCGATTAAAACAGTTTGTCACACAAGAGCTAGTAAATTTGTAAAATTAATTTGTAGGAAACCGTCCTAGGCTAGAGACAAGCGCAACACATTTCATAACAATGCATTGCAGTTCTCCTTGGCCTCAAAGGGGGTTTAACAGACCATGTTTATTTCTATTTTTTTCTTTTGCTGGACTGTGAGCCATAGGAAAGCACGTAAAAACCTGAAGGTCTGTTTGCAAATCATGTTTGTTGCCTTAACAGATGGACAGGTGGTGATGTGTTAACATCGGTAATGAAGGTTTTTATACCAGTATTACATTCTGGGAAAACACTATTGTGCAGTCAGGCTTCTGTAGTTTACTTATTTTGTGTGAAATATGTTGTGTTTTTTTTTTTGTTTTTTTTCTGCAGAGGGATCTTAAAAGCAGCAGTTCATGTAAACATGCCATTTCAAAAAATAAGTATGTAGGATGCCCAAACTGAATGTTCAGTAAGCAAATGTTTTTATAATTATGCTTTATTCCCTACTGTCCTGTTCAAATGGAGAGGGGTTGATCAGACAGCATATTTGCCACTATTTTCTGAGCATGCTTTCTGACTACCTAATCAATATCATTATCAATCCAAAACAGACACTTCCAATGCAAAGTGATTTTTTTTTTTTTTTTCGTTCTCGAAACTAGATTAGGTATTTAAAATGTTTTTCTGTTTTAGAATTCACAGATTTACCACCAATACTTGTTCGATTTTATATGAATGTTGCCAAATGCTTCAGAAGAGGAAAAGTTTATATGTGGTCTTCATCCCTTTTCTAGGTTTAATGGGGGCATAGGAAACAATGCTGCACCCCATTCTGCACTGAAATGGTTAACATATCAAAATACATGCTGTGATTTCTTTAGTTAATTTTTTTGTAATAATGGTCTTCTTAAAGAACTGCACTGCTGTTACTAAAGCTATCAATGCTTTCAAATCATTCTAAACACAATGGCTTAATTACAATTTGTACGTTCCTGAGATTTACTTGAGTAGAAAATACTCTGTTTTATAAGGAGCATCTAGGAAATAATCTTGCACTTTTTATTATCTGAGAATGATTTGTAAGCTCAAACTCATGTTACTAGAAGTAAGAATTCTGTCTTTATTTTTTCCCTTCTACTTGGCAATTATGTGAACCACTGCTGAACTGCGTACCATTTAATTGTTGGGGTGGGGCGGGGGGTGGGGGGTTGTTTGCCTGGATTCTACTCATTCTGTGGAAGCGGTTCTCTGGGACAGATAGCGGCCTAGTTATCATTGCTGGTACCTTTGTACCACAGAAGGAAATTGACAAAATGAATGCAATCATTGTTTGCTGAAAATCAATGTGTAAAATTCAGTGAAATTGAAAAAGCAGCAAACTCTCAGTAAAATCAAGGATTTCAGTCATCGTTGTGGAGATGAGATTATAGATTTCTAGCCCTTTCCATTTGTAATTTAAATTTTCAGATAATGTTTTTTCTTCTACTTTATTTCATTTTTTTTTTTTTTTTTTTTTTAAAGAAACTGCCATACAAAATTGCCAATTTTTAGTCATCGAGATGGCTTGTGTACTTAAGCTCACCATGTCTATTTCAGAGGTATTTGCACTGATAACCCATTTGACATAAACTGCTGCTTTAATTATTGGCTTTGTAACTCATCCAAAAACTAGCCAGTCAATACTAGTGCTGGTAACTTTGTTTTCTGCTAGGTGCTGACCTTTTCTTATTACATCTCCATGGCAGTAAAGGGTTTTAGCCAATCTGCTAAGATTTTGTACTCTGAAAATAAACTGTGTATCAATTCTCCAAGAAACCTTTGAACTTTATATTGGCAAACATTTTTTTTTTTTTTTCTTTAATACATCCATTTATGAGAATTTTTTTCAATATCATTTGGCACGTGAAGGGTTAAATGGGAATGTTAAACTGTTTTTCTGTTTTTGTATCAACGGTATAATTTTTTTTTTTTTTTTTTTGTAATATGCCTTTACTTAAATGAGTTTGCTTAAATAAACTATTGATGAATGCAACTAAAGTTAAGAATATGTAGTTTAATTTGTGAATGGATTAAAGATATACACTGTGGTTATATATATAAATGCCTTATTTAGTGTAATAATTGTTGTAGCTGTCTGGGATGTATACAATTTTATCATGTATTATACAGACTTGCATTGGTTCAGATGTGTTACCCAGTAAACTCTATTACAACTCTTTGCTGCACAAATTATTTTTCTACACGTCGAAATTAAGAATTTTGTTTGGAATATGCATTTTGTGTTTATGTTTTTATTTGTAGAGCACCAACACATTTGATACCTAGTAACTGAGTTTGACAAAAAGTATTTTTTCAAAGTTCAACCTTTTAATCTCCTCTGATCCTTGTAATATGCAGATTAATTGTTAATTGAGTCTGAGGAAGGGAAACGGAAAAACACACATTGAAACATTGCTGATTGTCTCAAGGGGGAAAATAAAATTCCTTCCTGACCCCAGATACTGGCAAATTGATTACTCCCTGGATCAATACTACCTCTCAAATTAACCAGGATAACTCCGAATGCCCCTTTTTAATTAAAAATATATCCAATCCCTTTTTAATGTTATCTATGGAATCCACTGTCAGAGAATTCTACACATTAACCACCCTTACTGTGACGAACCCTTTTCTTTCTTTAGAAATAAAAAGATTTCACCTTAATCTCAAAGGATGTCCTCGTGTCAATTGAAAACTTCTTGGCACAAAAAAAGCCTTGCATTGACCATGGATATATTTATATAAGGTAATCATATCCCCTCTTAGACGCCTTTTTTTCTAGGGAAGATAAGTTTAATTTTTAGTATTAATTAGTTTTGTTGTTTTTCTCTGTACTTTTTCCAGATTTTAAAATGTCCTTTTTATAAAGTGGTGCCCAAAATTGTACTCCATATTCCAAATGAGGGCATACTAGAGATGGTTAACATTTTGACACATTTTTTACAGTCTTTAAATGTAACACAAGGCAGCACATTTGTACAAAACATTGGTACATTATGTGCAATATATAGGTTGATTTCCATATGTCACACAACACAGAGAAAGCTAATCAAGCAATGTTTGTAGACCATTGACATGCAAGCAATCCACCATGACCTTCAACACATTTTAAAAATAATAGTTGGAAACCATTTCTCTTCAGCATAACGGAAGGATGGAAGCGATTATAGGATTTTTTTTTTATTCATATTTTTTTGGTGGTGGTACTTTTTTTTTTTTTAAAGAATATATGACGGAATATTCAAGACTCAGAAGAAATCTTGTATTTTTTTATTTTTTGCAATGTAGCCCTGCCATGGATACAGTTTAAATCTGTGTATATATTTTGTTTTTGATGGCTTCAATACAGGAAAAAAATATTTCAGCTTTTCATTACATCAAAGTAATCCGTCTCCATATGCCTTGTTTCTGAAACTATGGTGTGCATTAAGTGACAAAAATCTACAGTAGGATACAGGCACCAACATGAAGCTCACTCAGGTATATGGTGGAGGCTGAAATGTGCTCAGTATCTGACAAAACTCCTCTTAAATTCCTCTAAGGTGATATTTTTTAATTTTTTTTTTATTTTTTTTTTTTTTAAATACTTGAAGCTGGATAGTTATACTGGAACTCTATGAACCTCAGCAAAGATGTGCGGTGTCTATAACATACTGTGGCAACACTTTTTTCATTTATGGTGGTGTAATACAACATAGAGGATCCCTGGTGGTCCAGTGGTTAAGATTCAGTGCATTCAACACTGCGACCTGGGTTTGAATACAGTCAGGGAACTAAAAGGTCTCACCACCCAGAAGCCAAGCAGGGTTGGGCCTGGTCAGTACTTGTATGGTAGATCACCTCGGAATACTAGTAGTTGTATGCTGTGGCCCACCAGAGAAGGAACTCTCAACCCACTCCAGTATCTCTGCCATGAATACCAACTGGATCAGCATAAAGATGTTATGGTCCATGAGGTCGCTGAGAGTTGGAAATGATTGAACCACTCAAAAAAAAAAAAAAATACAACATATGTAGTGACATCAAAATATATTAACTGCTTCTCAAAAGATTATAGGTGGACAAGTTACACACAGTTTTTTTTTTTTTTTTTTTTTATAATGAAACGTCTAAACATTCACATCACGATCTTACACTTGTAGTTGTGCTGAAGTGATAGAAAAGGAGCTCACTATAATTTGCTTTATCTATCTATAGAATGTGTATTCCAGATTAAATTAGTAGACCTAGGATGTGGACAACGTGCTGTATGTGTAAAAGTGACTCTGAGATGATGACGATATTGCACTATGATTTTGAATATAGGTAGTGAGGGACATTCTCACTCTCCCCCTGTGCTGTGTGATGATCTTGTAGAGAAACTGTAGGCGACATCTGTTTGTTTTGTTATGGATTTCTCGCCCTGTTTCACTCCCAACTGTATCCATGTATTTGCATATGTGCTCACATATTTTCTCAAGCACTCGGGCAATGCATGCATTCTTACACTTGTGTGCTTACGTGCATTCACACGCACTTTCACCTGCTCATATGTGCACATGAACTTGTGTGCCCTTTCTCCCAATCTCACCAATTGGTATTGTGCTACACATACAAACGTTTGCTGCCCCAGTTGTACTGTGGTTTACCTGTCCTTTTAAAGAACACGCAATAAATATTACTTGTTTGTTTAGAAAGTGATCAACAATACAATTTGATTTAACATAAATAAACCTAGCTTCAAAATATCAAGTTTCAGGACTATGAGGTTCTGGGGTCTGCAAAGGAGATTGTCCTAACCATTCCATGTCTGTTTCTTTCCAGAACTGCTGTTGAACAGTATGGTATAGGGTTGCCTGAGTGTTTGCTGCACATTGTCTTGTTCTGCAACAACAAACCATTTGGCAAAAATAAATAAATAAACACACACACACACAAGCTTGTGTGTGGGCCTCCAGGACCGAGCTTGTGCGCCCCTATTTGCCTCCCTCCTCCCATCTCTGTAGTGCAACATTCAAACTGTTAACGACAAGCATATTCTACAAGGAGCCATGTATAAAGTGGTATTGGGTTAAAACATGAAAATGCTTTGTGTATTTATTTGCATGTTCCTACCCCGTTTTCCAGAGTGCAGTGCAAAAACTGTATTTTTTTGAGAGTCTGAGCAGAAAAATAATAAAAAAATAAAAAAACTTTTTAGACGGCCAAATGTGATCAAAAATGTACTGTATTATTAGAGGAGCAAACAGAATGTCATGAAACGCTTTAGTGCAATTTCTAGTGCATCCAACATGGCTTTTGGGCTACAATATCATTTTGCAGGGTACTGCAATATGGAGTTTTTCAGCTTGCAGCCTTCACCATTGCACAGTAACACACTTTAGGTGTGCGAGAAGGCTTTGATGTCAGCGTGGCCTGCGGAGGAAATCTCTAAAATGTAATTCCATATCTCTCTATAAAGAAGTGATAGGGCTATAATTATTCCCAGTACAACTTGTATACGACAATTGTTGTGTCACTATAGTGTAACATTAAATTAAGTGTCATTCAAAGATACAAAAGGAATGAAAAAGAAGTTCTGATCAATACAGAAATAAGAGGTACATTATGGCTGTAGAAATGGCCATCACAGATACAATATAAACTGTATAGTTGGCTCTATCTAT
The DNA here is from genome assembly GCA_027410445.1 of Discoglossus pictus. Taxonomy (NCBI): domain Eukaryota; kingdom Metazoa; phylum Chordata; class Amphibia; order Anura; family Alytidae; genus Discoglossus; species Discoglossus pictus. The sequence goes on along the minus strand of CM050163.1, from coordinate 357,929,323 downwards.
ACTCCAAATGGTTCCCAAACAACTCTTATCCTTTTAACACCACAGCAAACATGCTACTCCTATTTATATTGTTGACACCCATTGGTGCGGTGCATAATCTAACCATGAGCTGTTATACCCTTTTGTTTATTACTAAATATATAGATTGAGTTAACATTTTTAAGTCATTCTAGGAGGGACCATATTTTAAATGCGGAGTGCTAACATCTCAAAAGCTAACACACACCTAACCAGGAAGGCTTGGTCCATAAATCCTCTTTTCTTACGGCCTCTTGATTGTTCGTTAATACAATTGCGTTCAGTAGCCCGTGAGAAAAGGGAACCCTTATTTTAACTAGATACACTCATAAAACTGCTCTATTGACAGCTGTGTTTACGAAAGTACATTACATAGATAAAGTGGTAATTTATGGAAATGTATTTGTTCCATATGACTGCTATCGTGATTGGCTTTTCTAGCAGTTAATTAAAAAAAATAAACCTGGAAAAGGTGCATCTATAGTTTTAATGAAAACTGGCAGCACTCCGTATTATTTAGATACCAATTAAATCGTTCTTTCAAATGCTGCACAAGGTTTAGATTGATTGACAGTAAATGTATGCTCCAGGGTAATAAACCGCAGCAATGAAACAAAGTTTTGAATAATGCAACATTGCTAAAATAAACTGATAGGTTATTGTCAAATCGCTGTCACTATTAAACTTGCATTGTATAATATATTTGAGATTGTAAATGGCAAAACATTTTCACAAGGTATAGCCTATCTATTATGACCTGCCCATCTTGGGTGACCCTACATGGTATAGCTCACAGCTTCATTGAAGTATTAAAGTCCCTTCACCACGACAAGGTAGCAATCCAGAAGGGGAACTGCATATAAGCCTTACTAAAAGCATTTCTAAAACATTACATCACTCGTGACATTACTGATAACATGATTGACAATACATTTGTATTTTCAATTGAAATCTATTTGTTAGTCACCATTAATTAACATTTAAAATACATGTGCAAACCGTAGCAAAGAAGCTTGAGCAAGAGATATATTTTAAAAACAAATTCCCCTACTGCACTTCTCCCCACCTCCCCGCTTGCAAAAAGTCAGAATAATTTTAAATTTAACTTCTTGCACAAGCCTTGCTTTGCTGCTGTTTGCACATGTATTTTTAATGTGCATTAATGGCAAGCTTAAATAGATTTATTTTGAAAAGTGCTTACATTGGTCCTTTAATTGCAACATTATAAGGCAGAAGTCTGCAACATCTTCCTTTTTATATAGCCAAATAGTCACAGTTCAGATTATAAGATCAACAAAGAGCCATGCGTGAGAACAATGCTTTGTGCAACTACAAATGCTTTACTCAACATTAATGATAAGTGACATGTTGTTAAATAAGAGGTTATCTTATTTTGCAGCTCATAAAGACACAAACTCTAATACTGGATGTGCATGTCTTGTACTAACCAGTCGGGGGCAAAGTCTCCGCAACATGCTGCAACATACTTCTGAGACATGGTCACTGATTGTTTAGTATGAAAAACACCACAGCATGTAAGTCTGTGACATCATGACCTGTAGAGGGCAGACCCAAGCAGGTACCACTTGTATGCAAGTAAAAACACAGAAAGCTTCCATGCCCCTTTAAAATTTGCAAATGATTCAGAGAGTGTTGACAATGCATATTTAAAAACTCATCTATTTTGCCTTTCTTATGCAAAGCTGGTCTATATTTGAATTTATAGCTGTAAGCTGGTTATTGCTTTATCTTTGTGAGGGTCCAGAGATGGAGCTACCCTGGGTGCAACCGGTGTAGCTACACCAGAGCCCTCACTTACAGCGGGCCCTTGCGGCCCTCCTGATACTCACATTCCCAGTTGTGGGTCCCCCTTGCCTCTCCTACAGCCCTCTCTGACCCCCTCAGCCAACTGCAATCTCTAGCCCTCTCCTTGCTTTCCTCCTCCTCTTTCTACCCTCTCTCTTCCTCTCCCTTCTTGCTCCCACTTTTGCCTCTATTTATCTCTGACTTCCTCCTTCCGCTTCTCTCAATTCCTTTCAACTCCTATTTTTCCCTCTTCTCTCTACATCACCTTTAGATCCATTGCCTGTTTTCTTCCCTCTCTGTCTCCCCCTTCTTTCACACCTTTTCCACTCTCATTTCTTTCCACCTTCCTCCTCCGTCCCTACCTCTCTTCACTCCTTTTTTCCTCTCTTCCACATTCTCCCTTTTATCTTTCACTTCTACACCATTCTTAACCCTTTCTCTGATCTCCCCCTTTCCTATCCCCCCTCATCTTCCCCTCCTCTCTATCTTACTCCTTCACTCTTCCAACTCTTCTCTGTATCCTCTTTCACACTCTCCATCCCTTTTTTCTCTCCCTAAATCTATTTTCTGCCTCTGTCTCACCCTCCTCCTCCTCATTTAAAGTGACATAGCAGAGGTATAATTTAAAAGTATAGGTATTAACAAATACTTTGTCAATTTGAATGTTATTTAAACATTAGCGACTTGCCCGTCAAAAATGACGGCAAGATCAATTTTTTTCCCCAAACATTTCTCCCTCCCCTGTCTCTTTGCCCCCCCATCTACCTCCCTGTCTCTCTTTGTCCCTCCTGTGTCTCTTCCCCATTCTCCCTCCCCTGTGTCTCACCCCCCTCTCCTGGCTCCCTTCCCCCATCCTGTCTCCCTTCTCCCTGCTTGTGAACCCCACTTTATTACCTCCTGGGTTCCCCTGCACATTCCCCTGTACTTGAAAGTGCCTTCTTCTGCCACTCGATCTCTGCATATGGCTGTCCGTGTGGGGAGCAGCAGTGGCCGCAATCCTCATCTCTGTCCTGTCTGCTTGTTGAGGCAGGGATGTGAAGCAGCTGCGTGGAGCTGCCGAGGAGGGAGCCCTGGGGGAGAACCCAGCCGCAGGCCAAACAGCACAGGCCCGGATCGGAGCACTGCGGCTCCCTCTCCAGGAAAGGCTCCTCCTTGTACACCCAATAGGGGTAAGTTTATTGCGGGCCTCGCAATCCTTTCCCCCCTCTATATTGCAGCCTTGCTCCTGTGCCTCATGTATCGGATCTTCGCCCCTTGCGGCCGTCCTCGGAGCCCAGCGCAAGCAAAGATGTGAAGTAGTTGCGTGGAGCAGCAGAGGAGTGAGGCCTAAGGGAGAACCCAGCCGCAGGCCAGACAGCACAGGCCCGGATCGGAGGCTCCTTCTTGTACCCCCAACTGTCCTGCCTCCTGCAGCACTGAGTACCTGGCAGTGCTGGCTGGGTGTCTAAGGTTCCCTGCAGCCTGGGGTGCTGTGGGCCGCTGGGGAGCATCAGGGGGAGCTGTGCAGGCGCCTGGGGTGATGTGGGCCGCTGGGGATCATCAGTGGCAGTGTCCGCATTTGCGGGCCTAAAATCCGCAGTTGCTGGCAAGTAGCTCCTTTGGTGCTCCTTGCCAGCAACTGCTGCCCTCGCTTTGCGAGGGCCGCAGCGTTAGCAACAACCCGCTTGCTCACAACTATATATGTGATACATTGAGGCATTGGGACTAGTGATGTCGCGAACATCAAATTTTGGGTTCGCGAGCAGCGAATGCGAACTTCATCAAATGTTCGCGCACGGGCGAACCGCCATAGACTTCAATGGGCAGGCAAATTTCAAGACCCACAGGGACTCTTTCTGGCCACAATAGTGATGGGAAAGTTGTTTCAAGGGGACTAACACCTGGACTGTGGCATGCCGGAGGGGGATCCATGGCAAAACTCCCACGGAAAATTACATAGTTGATGCATAGTCTGGTTTTAAGCCATAAAGGGCATAAATCACCTAACATTCCTAAATTGTTTGGAATAACATGCTTTAAAACAGGTATGATGTTGTATCGATCAGGTAGTGTAAGGGTTACACTCGCTTCACAGTAACAGACCAATCTCCCCGTTTAATGCACCGCAAACAACCGCAAACAGTCCCTTTGCACAACCGCAAACTCCCCATTTGCACAAGGGTGGATACCAAGCTAGCCATGTCCCGTTCCTTGTCCTCACTGATGTCATTGAAGGTCTCTTCCTCCACCCAGCCACCAAAGGTCCCCGAAAGGTGACAACAAGCCCCCTGGGCCGCCTGCTGTGTTTGGTCTTCCACCTCCTCAAAGCCACCTTCCTCCTCTGACTCCTCTTCTTCACTCCCAGAGTCTGGGGGCTTCCACTGCCCAGCATGGAATATTATACACAGGTCAGAGTCTGGGGGCTTCCACTGCCCAGCATGGAAGATTATACACAGGTCAGAGTCTGGGGGCTTCCACTGCCCAGCATGGAATATTATACACAGGTCAGAGTCTGGGGGCTTCCACTGCCCAGCATGGAAGATTATACACAGGTCAGAGTCTGGGGGCTTCCACTGCCCAGCATGGAATATTATACACAGGTCAGAGTCTGGGGGCTTCCACTGCACAGCATGGAATATTATACACAGGTCAGAGTCTGGGGGCTTCCACTGCCCAGCATGGAATATTATACACAGGTCAGAGTCTGGGGGCTTCCACTGCCCAGCATGGAATATTATACACAGGTCAGAGTCAGGGGGCTTCCACTGCCCAGCATGGAATATTATACACAGGTCAGAGTCTGGGGGCTTCCACTGCACAGCATGGAATATTATACACAGGTCAGAGTCTGGGGGCTTCCAGTGCCCGGCATGGAATATTATACACAGGTCAGAGTCTGGGGGCTTCCACTGCACAGCATGGAATATTATACACAGGTCAGAGTCTGGGGGCTTCCACTGCCCAGCATGGAATATTATACACAGGTCAGAGTCAGGGGGCTTCCACTGCCCAGCATGGAATATTATACACAGGTCAGAGTCTGGGGGCTTCCACTGCACAGCATGGAATATTATACACAGGTCAGAGTCTGGGGGCTTCCACTGCCCGGCATGGAATATTATACACAGGTCAGAGTCTGGGGGCTTCCACTGCACAGCATGGAATATTATACACAGGTCAGAGTCTGGGGGCTTCCACTGCACAGCATGGAAGATTATACACTTTGCCTCTGTCTGCGTTATTATAAGGTGTGTACTGTTAAGTAGTACTATTCCTATCAGGGGATGTGTATATGGCATGGATTTTTGGAAGCGGGAGATAGAAAAAGATGCTTGGTCGGTCCTCCCACTTCAAATTTGGGGCAATCTAAGGTGCCACCAGATATGAGTGTCACTGTGCACTGGCAAAAGTTAGCAGAGTAGATGCAATAGGCTTCACACACACGCCTGTAGGCAGGCAATTGCTATTCAATCTATTACAGTCAAAAAAGTATTGTTTTATGTCACTGTACACTACGGTTGCACCAGATATGACGTATCACTGTGCACTGGCAAAAGTTGGCAGAGTAGATGCAATAGGCTTCACACACACGCCTGTAGGCAGGCAACTGATATTCAATCTATTACAGTCAAAAAAGTGTTGTTTTATTTCACTGAGCACAATATAAGCTGTTAGGTGTTAGCCTGTCACACACACACGCTGGCAGGCAGGCATATGCAATTAGATTACACAGAAAAAAATTATAAAATAAAATAAATTATGTTCTAGCCCTAAAAAGGGCTTTTTGGGTTGCTGTCCTTCAGATGGAAGGCTCTGGAAGGGAGTGTATGCTGCTGATTGGCTGGAATGTGTCTGCTGACTGTGAGGTGCAGGGTCAAAGTTTCCTCAATGATAAAGAATAGGGGGCAAACCCAAAAGCGCATGTGTTCGCTGCGAACGCGAACATGCAAAAATCGCCGAGAATAGTCCACTGCGAACTGTTCGGGACATCACTAATTGGGACCATTTCCTTGAGTGCATTCACCTACCAAAAATAGGACTCTGTTCCCCAACACATCTGACTACACTCTACAACAGGGCTAATTACTGCAACGCTCTCTCATTAACAAAAGGTAATAATCTTTGTAGGTGAAGCAGAGATGCTAACTGACAGCTACATTTTACTGTAGGAAAATCCATTGTTTTAATAACCTTTAATTGATAAATTATTCCATTCCATAAATGATATACAAATTTATACCATATTTGTTATGTCTTTCAATGGAATTATATAATATAATATATATATATATATATATATATATTATTATTATTTTATTTTTTTTGAACATACATTGACTTGCATTAGTTGTTTAATTAGTATTACTAAAAATATTCAAAAATAAAATGTTTATATGAGGGTTGTTGCCAGAGAAAGATTTACATCTGAGCCACCATACACACATACAGTTAGTTGTGTGCCCAGTTGTGCTTAGGCCACAAAATGCGTATAAGTACCGTATAAGCAGAGTTTTTCAGCCCTTTTTTTAAGGCTAAATACTTTTTTTAAGCCTTATACTCGAGTCACTCTCCCCCCCCATCCCGTGTCTCGCTAACCCCCTGTGTCTCTTTCCCTCCCCCCTCCTCATCCTCAACCCCTCCTCCTCATTCTAGTCCTCCCCCTCATTCTAAACCCCCTCCTCACTTTACCCCTCTAAATACCTCCCCCTCTCCCTTTCCCCTCACTTACCTTCATCTGCAGCTTTTCCTCCGGCCTCCGCTCCTTCCTGCGTCGGCACCCGGTATATGCTAATGACGTGGCGCGCATGTGACGAAGGAGAAACTGCAGATGAAGGTAAGTGAGAGGAGAGGGGGAGGTATTTAGAGGGGTAAAGTGAGGAGGGGGGTTTAGGATGAGGAGGGGGGTTGAGGTTGAGAAGGGGGATGGAGGTTGAGGAGGGGGGATTAGGATGAGGAGGGGGGTTTAAGATGAGGAGAAGGGTTTAGGATGAGGGGGGTTGAGGTTGAGGATGAGGAGGGGGGATGAGGATGAGGAGGGTGGTTTACGATGAGGAGAAGGGTTTAGGATGAGGATGGGGGCGTTGAGGTTGAGGATGAGGGGGGTTGAGGTTGAGGATGAGGAGGGGGGATGAGGATGAGGAGGGTGGTTGAAGATGAGGAGGGGGGTTGAGGTTGAGGATGAGGGGGGTTGAGGATGAGGAGAGGGATGAGGATGAGGAGGGTGGTTGAAGATGAGGAGGGAGGTTGAGGATGAGGAGGGGGGATGAGGATGAGGAGGGGGGATGAGGATGAGGAGGGGGGATGAGGATGAGGAGGGGGGGATGAGGATGAGGAGGGAGGTTGAGGATGAGGATTAGGGCTGTTGATGAGGATTAGGGGAGTTGAGGTTGAGGAGAGTTGGGGGGTTGAGGTTGAGGAGAGTTGGGGGGTTGAGGTTGAGGAGAGTTGGGGGGTTAAGGTTGAGGAGGGGGGCTGAGGAGGGAGATTGAGGATGAGGAGGGTGATGAGGTTGAGGAGGGGGGGTGAGGTTGAGGAGAGTTGGGGGGTTGATGTTGAGGAGGGGGGCTGAGGAGGGAGATTGAGGATGAGGAGGGGGGATGAGGTTGAGGATGAGGAGGGGGGAGGAGGATGAGGAGAGGGGATGAGGAGGGAGGTTGAGAATGAGGAGGGTTATAAGGGAGGGGGAAAGACACAGGGAAGGGAGAGGGGGGAAGAGACACAGGGAAGGGAGAGGGGTGAAGAGACACAGGGAAGGCAGGGGGGGGAGATACACAGGGGATGGAGAGGGGGGACACAAGAAAAGTGCACACAAGAGGGGGACACAGGGGGCAGCACATTTACCACCATCGGCTTATACTCGAATCACTAATTTTTCCCAGTATTTTGTGGTAAAATAGGTGCCTCGGCTTATACTCAGATCGGCTTATACTCGAGTATATACAGTAAAAAAAAATCGCCACCAAAAATCCCCAGCGTGCAATAGAAATATTTTTTAATACAGAATCTCAATACATTTTCTGTCATGTTTTAAAGGTATATGTTTTGTATGTATAACTGTATTATTGGTTTATTACTGTTACATATACTTAAACATATATACACTGGGAAATATTATGTAAACTTCCCATGTATAAACTGGGAAATAATATGTAAACTTCCCATGTATAAACTGGGAAATAATATGTAAACTTCCCATGTATAAACTGGGAAATGTTATCTAAACTTAATTAATGAACTGGTCTTGAATGCCCTATTACTTCAACTAATATTATTAGGGAGCTAGAGTATTTCCCATATTTTTCTGCAAGGTAACAGGGTACATGCTTCTATTCACAATTGTGAACCCGATAATGGAAACTGGAAGAAAAAAATATGCACTATTCAGTACTCCAATTTTATATAAATTTGTGAACTCAGTATTAAAATATTACCTTAATTTTTTTGTTCCTAAAAATATATCAATAACAAAACAAAATTCCTAAATACTGCTTCTGTTTATTCCATAATATGTATATATTGTACAATTCCCTATATTTGTCATTGTGATTATTACAGCTGTCTTTTAGTTACTCATTATTTATGGGATTTGAGTATTATTATAGTAAATAAAAAAAACTATTAAATTTCAACTCCCTATATGACCCTTATAACTCACTAATCCCCTTTGTTTGTCCCAAACCTAGATTATATATCTGATGTGTACTTTCCTGCCTGTCAGGATTATTTGTATTGGTGTTGTGATTTTTATTTTAGTGAATTCTTCCCTTTAGTAATATTATTGGACTAGCAAATTGCCCGTCAAAAATGACGTGAATGAAATTGTAATTGTATGCCAAGCAGCATTGCCAGCAATACAATGTGAGTCTTTTGGTCCTCGTTGGTTTTATTTTCAAAGTCCTACGTGCCTGGCGTTGTTAGTGTAAGTGTTACTGTTTTTGCCGTTGTGTATTTTCTAAGTTCCGCGTGCCTGGTGTTACAGAGCTTCGTTTTCATCCTGTTTCAGAATTGTTACGTTTTACGTCCGCCGTTTTTCCCCTCACTTAGCCGATTTTCGAGTGGCTGAAAATGGCAAATACGGCTCCAATTTGTTTGCAACTTCACTCCTAGGCTTCCTGGCTCTCTCCCTATGCTGTGTGTGAGTGCGCTCATTGCAGGCTAAGTCCCGCGTGCCTCAACTCGTCGCCGCGCATCGCGAGGCTCGCAAGTGTGTTACCAACTTTGTATCGTATCCACCACTGATAACTATTATAGTGATGCACATGATTAATCCCGCTTGAGATTGGTGTGCTGTTCTCTTACCTCTGTTATTATGATGATCCTCTTCGCAGAGATTTATCCTTGCATTCCGTCACCAGTGTTCACTAGGAAAGTCAATTGGATAAACTGTGGTCTACTGTATGGTTACTTTTATCACAGGATGAATAGGGCATCTATTGGTAAAGCCACAAAGCACTTTGCACTTAAGATGGTTTGTGTAGCTTTAATGTGACAAAATCCATGTTTTTTTAAAGCCTGATATGATGCATGATATAAAATATAGGAGTCCCAACACGTCCCTGTAATATTTCCTAATCAGGGTCTATGCATAAGTTTTTTACCCTGATATGACTCGGCAGTAATGTTTGATTCACTGCACACCATGAATCAGCTATACTGGAAACATCCTTCCTTCCTGCCTTCCGGGAGCACGTCTTAGCATACCACCACTTAATTGACAAATGGTGCAGTTAACTTACAGGCAAACAAAACCCCAGGGCTGAGGAACAATATCCTCATACTAAAAGTCATAGTTCCCAGATGCAATGACTTTTCTGCATACATTGCATAACATACTTGTTTCTTGTTGAACTGCATTGCCTGAGTAATATGACTGGATTAAATTGATCCTGCTCTGGCAAGATCTGAACAAGGAGTTATAATAAGAAGCAGTGTACGTAAGAAGTAGTCTTACTATAGCATGTGTTTCTTTCTGTTTTAGTATCCAAGCTCTTTTATATCATTACATTGTTTTGCTAATTACATGGAGAACGAAAATCAAAAATGTTCAACCTTTTAGATGAAGTGGACCCATAACCTTAATTTGTAAAATATGTAGGTAAATGCTGGTTTTCTATATAAAAAAAAAAAAAAAGCATAATATAGAAAATATTACAGAAATTTAAAATACCTAAATCCTGGTCCAGCTAAAAGGACAAACCTTGAGATAGTTTGCAGGCTTATAATTTATTTGCTGAAAGAACAATCAATCTACTGTTGTTAGCTATCATTTTATTGGAAAATGTGTATAATAATAAAATACACTGGTATACAGGGCTTTCAATTTGCTACCTATGCAACACAACATACTTGACTGATTCCATGAGTACACCCTATGGACACGGCGCTAAAATAATGTTGTGTAATTTGTAAAACGGGATATGGTGCAAGATACAACATATCAGAGTTCCTCATGTCCCTGTAATATTTCCTAATCATGGTCTATGCATAATGTTTTTACCATGATATGATTCAGCAGTAGTTTGGACTGACTGGACATACGCACATATAATAAACACATACATATCTAGTTTCACAATACTCTCTTTCCATCCTCAGCATAGATTGAAAGCCCCTTTCTCTGACTAGCATAGCTGCTTGAATTCAAGACTGCAAACAATTCCAAATTTCTCTGGATAGAGAAAGCACAGTGAGTAGGCTACTGTGAAAACATTTCAATACAGTGTATAGAAAACAAGCCTGACACCTTTTGTGTGCTTTTAACTGATTTTTTCACCCCTTGAATCAGAGGTGTTGTCACGGGTAGGGGCTAGCTAAACCCCCCAATGAATGCAGATTTCTGTGTATTGATGCTAGGGATTCCTCAGGAAGGGGGCTTGCTTCAGGATCAGTGGAGAGCAGGGATGCAGTTCTGGAATGTAGATGCAGGATTTCATGGTAGCTGGGCTGGAGCAAGTGATTAAAAAGCTCCTTTCAACCCCTCAGCAATACATCTGACACAATAATATACTTTCAAATGATGTGATGCACTTTATTGAAATACACAGAGTCTTCTATACATGGGAGCAGAAAAAGGTCCTGGTAATTCTATTTGTCTGGGAAGAGTAACAAAAGGTAACATAATTCAGATAAGTAGGCCAGTTAACCTGTCCACTAAGCAGGAGGTATTAAATGCTGAATGCTCCAATGTGTTGGTTTCACAATGGGCTTCTTAGACCTGTCCTTGCAAACAATAATTGTTTCATAGCATGTGAAATACATGATTACATAAACAGGTCTATGGCAGCAAATTTTCAGGGGGCAACAGGTTGATGAAGTCACCAGTGCAGTGCCATAAAATAATGTGTGCATATGCAAAGAAATGTCTATATTTAGTTATTTTTTTTGTCTGTAAATGTTGCTGTTTCTTTCTGACATACTATATGTACACAACATACACCTATGCTTTGTGATAAAGGAAGGCAAATGAGTTGAAAGTGAGGGGGTTTATAAATCTAAACTGCCTAGAGCAGCATAAAATCTATGTGCATTTACATTGGATGGAGGAAGCACATACTGAGCAAAAACAAGATAGCCAGAGGATACACACTGTGTACTGGATAAACTATTCACACAATATACTGATGATAAACACACACAAAGAACACGCTCAATGGGTAGTGTCCTTTTCATTATTATATTTCACAAACCCTTCCTTCCAACAATTCCATATTTCATGTTTATCACACCCTCTACCTCCCATTTGCCTTATTCAGTTTCCCCACTAGCTCATTCTTCTTTCTCCCATTTCTTTGATGGTATTAACCAGTGTAGCTCAGCTATCACATATGCAGAGACTTTGGAAAATGAGCTCAGCAAGGAGGGAATCAGGAGATCATGACAAGTGAGTAAGTGCACTGAAGAACTGCATAGTCTGAAGAGGACATGGTCTCGGTATAGAAGGTAAAAGAGCTCCACTCTCACCCTGAAACTAATTAAAGTAAATTCCTGATAAAGACATGAAAACAAAAAAAAGCTTTACACACTTCCTTTCCTTGGCTTTGCACATTTCAAACTTCGCTCATACATCTTCATTACATGAACATCTGCTCTTCCATAAAACAACAGGCCTAGCTACTGATCTCATCCCTAATGTTTTATAGGATATAAATATTTCAGTAAAGTCCATCAGCTACTATGGTCTACTGTAAACAGTGGCAGAGCTACTGCTAGTGCAGTGGGTGAAAAGCATCATGGCCCACAACATGGTAGGGGCCCTCTGCTACTGGCAGTAAGGAAGGAACCTTAACTTTTAAGGAAGGGTGGCAGATAATTATTTTATAGAAAGGTTATCTGTTCACCATATGGGTGAGGTGACAGATTTCCCATATTTTTGTTTTTTTTATTGACCCCTATTGCATATATGGAGACACTGCAAAGGGGCCCCCAAATTATTTTGCACTAGACCCTCCATTCACTAGCTCCACCACTGACTGTAAAGGTATCCTGCTTCAAACTTAACGGAACTTGTTTAGATTCTGGGACTATATATATTAGATTACTGGAGAAATAGAAAGACTGTGATACATAAATCCCCTGTAGAAATGGGGTACATGTTTATTTATATTAAAGGCCATAGGTGGAGAAGCGTAACTATCTACTGTATGTACAAGTTATGGAACTTGCCTAATTTGCCTGTTACTGCTCCATGAAGGAGTGTGAGCTGCCATTAGAGTCGCAAGTTCAGTCACTGAGCTTCAACGGGTCAAGTTATAAACCAATGCGCTGCAATTGAGTTTTATACTATACAGTTACATTGGATTTGCTGTGTTCTTCAGCAGCTCACATCACCGAACAGAGGTCTTATAGCAATAACATCTAATTGCTATCATTTTTACATATATATTTAAACTTATATTAATGTACTTCTGATATAAGAGCAACTTGTGTTAAGATGGAACTTCCCCTGTAAGGTCATACATTTTTATTGAACCACAGTATGAAATCTCAAGAAGAGTTTTAGAATTTTAGAAAATGTGTTTTTTTGTTGAATTTTCAATATGTGTTATGAACAGAAGGAGTAACAGGACTGTTTTCTGGTAAAAGCTGTAGGCATTTTGCTGACTCATAGACTTGTGTCATGTTTTGCATTTTCACAATGCCCAAACATGATAGTTGTTGACTTCATGATATAAATATGAGATATTCTGTTCGCTTACTCATCAATTGCATAATTTGGCAGGTTGTAATCTTCTAATGTAAAGATGTTTGTGATTCTAGGTTAATTAATTGTTTTGCTTCAATGAAGTTCTTTCAAGATGCAATGTAATTAACAACAAATTTAAATGCAACATTATATAGATTAAAATTAGAGCTGCAGATACACATAAAATAAGGTACATATATGTATACAAAATGTTTTGGTGTAAATAGAGCTCCAAAATTGTTAATTATCCTGGTTATGATGTAATAACAATATTCAATAAGCTTCATACCATAATATGTTACCAAAGTGATATACATTTTAACTATAAAAATTGCTTTAAGTTTCCAAATAAATGGAATATTAGTATAAAATATAATACACCTGTAATGCCCTATGGCACTTTAGCCTGTATTTGCTAGATACCCACATCACCAAGGACGACTATATAATCAGTAATGCTAATTCTTAGGCTGATCTAGACTCAACTAAATAACAATTTTAGTAAATAACAATCTGAACTTAACACCAGCGGTAATGACCGTCTATGAGGTGTACATCTGTGGTTCTGGGACTAATGCAGGTCCCTGAGACCTTATCTACTGCTTTTATGGACATATACCATTATTATTATCTTTTATGTAACACACCAACATATTCCGTAGTGCTATACATGTGTTAAGTTCAAGGCAAAAAACAATAGTAATATTAACACGTTGCAAAAAATGCAGGGTCCTGTCTTTGGGCTTAGAATCCAGTATCCAAAGTGCTTACCCCAAAGCGCCATGCAAGACTGAAAACTCACAAACTTAGAATCTAAAGAGGTCGACATCATCATCAACATCTAAACGCTGTGTTTATTTACTTTTTGGTTTTTAAAAAAAATATTTAATCAACAATCAAGTTTGTTGACCACAACAGTCCTTTAAATCAACAGTTTCAGTGCCACAAAAGCTCTCACTGCAGCATTTTCAACCAACTATAAAAGTGGGGGGACTTAAATTTTCCCAATATCCGCTTGATTTTAACTGCTGTACATGATGGTATAATTTTAATGACTTAAATGACCTTGTAACATTGGGAAGGCCAGTGCCAATGACTGCTCTTCAGAGACGCATCATATACTCATTATTCATATAACTTCTCTTGTTATCTTGGATAAGGATTGGGGGCAGCAATGCCCATTTGGCCCAAGCAGCCAGTTAGTTTAATTTGATCTATATGAAAATAGCACTTTTAAGTGAGTACTTGTAAGTGAGCTGTAGTCATCCATCCCATACCCCAGACCTAACAGTGCCATGGTAGATCTTCTGTTTTTCTTACTTGCACCATGTTCTTTGGCCATTTAAAGTGAACTTCTTGGTGGTAGCTGGCACTTATGTTTTCCACATAGATAATAGCCAATAATTATACTAAGCAACTTTGTTATGTAGTTCCCAGATTTTCTATCCTATATTTAGAAGAGGACAAATACATAAAAATCACTAAGCTTCTTTAAACTTGCAGAAAATACATGTACATGCAGAACCCATACAGTTCTATTAATGTTAAATGGCTGACAAGCTCATAATTGTGTTATAGTATTTATTAGATGGCAGCAGCAAGGTCTCCAGGGACAATAACAATATTAAATTCGTTTATACATTTTTCATGAAGCATAGACACTAAACTTAGACTAAGATTATCAGGTGCTACAAAAAAAAATGATGGCTGCTCCCTATGTTTTTTTTTAAGAGAAAATGTATTTTTGCTGATTTGTGTTGGCATTTCTGTATTAATGAATATTTTACAAAAAATCTAGGAGTGAGTTATTTTACAAGGGAATCCTCGGCTATAAAAATGTTTCTAAAAATCATTCTCTATTATTGATCGCCTCCAGAAGTCTTTTTTTTTTTTACTCAGAGCTGGAATTCAGTATTATTCCTGGCAGGCTCTATGAAATCCAATGCAGACGAGGTTTGCTGTGCTGTTGCAATTCTAGTCCTCTGTAATTTCCAGGCACTGGAACTAACATTAGCTAATTCCCCTAAAAGCAGATTGTTTTTATGTAAGTTACTCCAGAAGTCATTGACTTTGTAATGACATTGCTGATTAGGTAAAATTTAAACAGGAGGTTGAAGCTATTTCGGAATGAAGTGAGGAAAAGTATCCCCAGATAAACATCACCTTCCTGTTGCACTGCATTGCTTGGACAATGCTTTTCCTTCATGAGTGCAGTGGGAACATCCTATGCTGTCACATGACTGTATAAACATTTATTAACTCTCTGTGACACACTGAGATGTAACAAGGGGTCTCAGAAATTTGACACATGAAACCTAGAGCATCACATCTTATTTTTGGCAAATCTGCAGATCAACATAATCATTAAAACAAGTACAGAGTACTTTCATTTCCTTCAAAGCCAAATGTGTCTCATTACAGATATGAAGAGTGAGGTAGTATGAGTGTCTAGTAATCCAGATTCATAATCAGAGTATTGCAGTATATAGTGATACCTTTTTTATTGGACAACATATTAATAAATATATGACAAGCTTTCGAGAGCGAACCTCTCTTTCTCAAGTCCGGAGCTATACTAATATTAGATTCCAATTGAAACCTAGAAATGACAGCATATTTAAAAAAAAGAATGTTCATATCACAGTTGTGAAGAAGACTCATGAGTGTAGATCAGAGAAAATAAACAGGGTTGTAAATATTTGTAGGTCATAGGGAGTAAGGTACCATAAAACTAAGAAGACAGAAACAGGCTGGAGGGAAACCAGAGAGAAAATAAAATCATATCAGGAATATAGAAGGTCATAAGAAGTTAAGATAATGCCATATTTACATTCAGTCCCATATTTTTCGTATTAAAGTGTGTTATCATTTTAATTTCAAATGTCTTTGTTTCTTGTGTGTTTTTTAATTGACCTCTGAGTATTTAAATTTTCAAGTTCTGGATGGAGTGGTTATTTTGTGAAAAGTGGTGTCCCACTGGGGTACAGATCCTGTCTTCATTGTCATTTCTGATGGAGAGTCTGTGCAGATGCATCCTTAAATGTAGTTTCTGTCTGGTTTCTCCAATGTAACAGTCGTTTCACAAACAGTACATTGTATCATGTAGACTGCATTGGAGGATGTGCATGAATATGATCCTCTGATGTTATATCTCTTGTTGGTATGCGGGGCTGTGTCCTGTTCGCAGATGTCTTGACATCATTTGCAGAGATTTGTGTTTCAAGGTTTTGTGCCATTCTCTCTGTGGTGCTGTTC
Source organism: Discoglossus pictus (assembly GCA_027410445.1). NCBI lineage: Eukaryota > Metazoa > Chordata > Amphibia > Anura > Alytidae > Discoglossus > Discoglossus pictus. The sequence continues at coordinate 357,913,083 of CM050163.1, read as the reverse complement.
TTTGGCCAATCTTCTGTTCACAAGTGTTTGTCTCAGATTTGGTGGTTGTCTAAATGCCAGAATGGGAGGTTTGGGAAATGTATATTTCAATTCCGCATCCTCTGTTAGTTGTGGTTGTAGATTCTTAAATATTTTTTGTTTTCCTTCTAGAGCTGGATGGTATGTGGTGACTAGTGGTGTAAGTTTAGTTTTGTATTGTAACAGGTGTTCACAGGGTATTTAATGACAGAGGTTACTTTCTGTGTGATGACACAAGGTTTGTAACCCTTCTACCTGAAGGAGTCCGACAGTGTTTTTAAATGTTTATCGAGGTCCCCAATGTTTGAGCATATGCGGTAGTATTTAATGGCTTGACTATAAATTATTGCTTGGGAGGGGTTGAAGCTAGAGCTGTGGTGGTTACTGCATCTGTCTATAGGTTTCCTATACACAGATGAGTGAAGTTTACCATTTGTGATGGGTATGGTGGTGTCCAAAAAGTACACCTGTTCAGCAGTGTAATCCATTTTAAGATGGGTGGAAGGCAGGGGCGGCCCGTCCATTGGGGCGTCAGGGCAAACGCCCCCCCCAAATATTTTCTTCACCCTGCAATAAAAAAAACACAACAATGTATTAGTATAACCCAAAAACAATTAAATATAAGGTGTACATCATCATTTCAAGTCTCAATAGTATTAAAATGAAGTAAAGTTAGTAAAGGGACACTGTCACTTTAAGATAACCCTTGCGCTACATTAACTAATGCTGTGTATCTATATTATAGCCCCCTGCACCCTGTGTGATCATATTACACTAGTACACTAACCTTTAGACTCTTCTCTTCTCTTCAATGAGTCCTGGCCTGGCCCCCTGACCGTTAATGCATGCCGCCCACCATCACAGTGACGATATGCATGGGCGGTCATAAATGTATCAATTAATGACTGACAGTCTTCCATCATTGACCAATCAATGATGGAAGGCTGTCCAGTTACTAAGAGAACAATCTAAACCCACCCAGACCGTTAGCCCTGAGCACCCGCCAGCAAATAGGGCCTCGAGTTTTCATTTTGATTGACTGATACAGTCAATAAAACCACCAGTTGCCTGTCCCTTCCCCCTTTCTGTTTCCTGACCCTGGTCACGCTGAGACTGAGAGACCTCCCTGGCTGAATCTACTCACATCTGCTCTGCCTGCCTAACACAGTAAGTCTACCTGGCACCTGCCCTGCCCCTGGCCAAACCAAAACCCCTAGTAGCCCCTAATAAAAGTTAGGGGTGACCAGTTACCCCACTATGCCTGCCTGGCCTGCCACCTACCCAGCCACCCACCAACTACCACCGACGACCCTAGGCCTGCAATGCCTGGTGCCACCCCCAGCCTGGCCATCACCCCCATGTGGCCTGTGCCACCCCCGATCAGGCCTGCCCTATGCTCTTGCCATCATGCCACCGCCGGATTACCCCGATCACGGGATCGGGGTAGTCGGGTGGTGAGCGGGGTGGCACAGGCCCACATGGGGGTGATCGGATCACCCCCTTGATGAGGCCTGTGCCACCCCTGATGACCTCCATGTCGCCGCCCTATGCCACCCCCGAGGCCCGATCACCACCACCCCGATGCGGCCTATGCTATGACACCGCCCGATTACCCCGATCACGGTGATCGGGGTATTCGGGCGGTGAGCAGGGTTGACCAGGCCACATGGGGGTGGATGTTCACCCTCATGAGGCCTGTGCCACCCCTGATCGTGGCCTACGCGGTCCGATGGGCGACCGATGGGCGCCTGAGCGTGACCGACCCCACCCTGAACCAAATACCTACCCCCCCCCCCTATTTTTATTCCATTTTTAGAAGTAACAGTGATGTATATGTGCCTGTCACTTTTAAAGATAAAATAAAAATAAGGGAAGGGAAAAACAATACAGTAAACACATTAACACAGTAACACATTATTATACAAAAATAAACAGCTTTAAACAAACATTAATAAAAATAAAATAAACAACAGCACATACTTACCTGTCAAATTGACCCCTCCAGCGTTGGCCTTCTGTCCTCTGGATATAGTCATGAAAATAATCCAATGTTGATTGAAGCCCATGTCAAATAATCCAATGTTGATTGAAGCCACTGGTCAAATAAAATAATCCAATGTTGATTGAAGCCAATGGTCAAATAAAATAATCCAATGTTGATTGAAGCCAATGGTCAAATAATCCAATGTTGATTGAAGCCACTGGTCAAATAATCCAATGTTGATTGAAGCCACTGGTCAAATAATCCAATCTTGATTGAAGCCATTGTCCATCCATCCATTCTGGCCCATTGAAAGAGGCCTCCACAAAAAATAAACGACGCTCTAAAAAAAAAAAACAACAAACTAAAAGAGCTCCTCCTACAAGGAGCCCCTCCCGCGATTAATTGTTTTTTTCCCACGGTCTGCTTTATATACTAATTTTTGAAGGACTCTGATTGGCTGAAATTTTTGATTGACATCGATTTCAACCAATGAGAGTCTTTAAAAAAAATAGCAAATCAGCAAGCAGGTATGGAAGCCTGTAAGGGTAAAAAAGGTTAGTGTGAACTTGTTTGACCCTGTATGTATTATACATATTACAGGGCTATTTTATGTGATATACATGTTACAGGATAATATCCTGTAACATGTATAGCCAAAAAATAGCACTGTAATATGTATAAAAAATAATGTGTAATAGAAATGCATGAACAATATAATATAACAAGTAATAAAGAACATCAATTAATCAAATAATAAATATCAATTAATATATATTGTTGTATGTATATGTTTATGTATATTTATGTGTATTTTTTCTGCGTATATATATATTTGGATATATTATATATATATATATATAATATATATATATATATATATATATATATTGATTGATAGATATATTGATTGATATATATATATATATATTTATATATATATATATATTTAAATATATAATATATATATATATATATATATATATATATATATATATATATATAAAAATTGATATCAATATATCACAATAAATAAATATATATATATATCAATTTGATATATATATATATATATATATATATATATATATTTGTTTATTGTGATATATTGATATCAATTTATATATATATATATATATATATATATATTTTTTTTTACAATTTGGGCCTATATGGTCCCAATTTGTTATTTAGGGTTTTTAAGGTGCGGTTGGGGCCTATATGGTCAAAATTGGTTATTTAAGGTTTTTAAGGTGCGGTTGGGGCCTATATGGTCAAAATTGGTTATTTAAGGTTTTTAAGGTGTGGTTGGGGCCTATATGGTCAAAATTGGTTATTTAAGGTTTCTAAGGTATGTTTGAGGCCTATATGGTCACACTTGGTCTTCTAAGGTATGTTTGGGGCCTATATAGTTCCACTTGGTCTTCTAATGTATGTTTGGGGCCTATGGTCACACTTGGTCTTCTAAGGTATGTTTGAGGCCTATATGGTCACACTTGGTCTTCTAAGGTATGTTTAAGGCCTATATGGTCACACTTGGTCTTCTAAGGTATGTTTGAGGCCTATATGGTCACACTTGGTCTTCTAAGGTATGTTTGGGGCCTATATGGTTCCACTTGGTCGTTTAATGTTTTTTAAGTATGGTTTTGTTCTTGAATGGTCTGATTGATTTGCTTGTTTTCTTTCAACCCCAGGTGCAAACCCTATGTGGCTGCAGATTTGTTTCTACTCGTTGGTCAACTTAATGAACGTGAATACCCTGAGAAGAAGACCCGACTAATGGTAGGTGTCACTCCTTTAATTTTTCTGTTAATACGTATAGGTGCAATTATGATATTGCTGTAGTCTTGTCACATGAGTTTTTTCAATCTATATTGTATACCAATGAATTTAACACATTGTTACTTTACTTCTTGACATTTCTGCATTGCTGATCATGTATTCCAATGGGCTTTACAAGTATAATGTCATTGGGCGGGGCTTATACAGGTCATTATGACATCAGGGGGAGGAGTTATAAAATGGGTGTGGTTTGAAAAAGGGGGAGTGGCTATGTTTCGCCCTGTCGCCCCTCCAACTTGAAAAGTCACCAGCCGCCACTGGTGGAAGGTATCAAAAGCAGTATGGATGTCTCTGAGGTTTTTTTTTTTACTTCTGTCCAAATGATGAATAGATCAGCTATATAACAGTAGTATCTGTAAGGTTTGTGAACATATGTGGACAAGAATCTCTGTTCCAGGTCAGCCATAAATAGATTAGCATATTGTGGTGTCATTTTGGTGCCCATTGCAGTCTCCATTATTTGCAGGTAAACCTGTTTTTTGAAGATGATGTAGCTGTGGGTCAGGATGTGTTCTAGTAGTTTGGCAATTGTATCAGAGATGTATTTATGGTACTGGGCGTGTGTTGAATGGAATTTGAGGCATGCCTGAGTACCATCTTTGTGAAGGATGTTGCTATAAAGAGATTAAACATCCATTGTTATAAGTAGCATGTTAGCAGGTAGGTCCTCAATTTGGCTAAGTTCGTTAAGAAAGTCAGTGGTGTCCTGTAGATAGCTGATGGTGTTTGTAACTAGTGGCTTAAGGATATTTTCAATAAGACCAGATAACTGTTCAGTCAGTGTGTCCATACCTGTAATGATTGGTCTCCCTGGGTTGCCCGGTTTATGGATCTTTGTCAGCATGTAAAAGTTCCAGTTGTAGGATCTGTGTGTATGAGCTGCTGAATTTTTGATCTTGAGCCCATTTGGGATTAGGTTCCTTCTTTTGCAGTGTGACAGAAAGAATATGTCACTGTTGAGCTTTGCAGTTTTTTTGTTTTTTTTTGGTCATCTTAACCAGAAGCTTCTTGATGACGTCAGTCGCACTGACGAAACGCAGCGCCGGGGCTGATCTCCTCTCGGAGGTGTTGCAGAGGTACAGGTCCACTTGTTTGAACAGGGAGAGTTTGCTGCTCTTATAAGGTCAGTACTAATCTTTTTTTACACATTGGGATGCAGCATTACAATTGCAACCATATGGGGTAAGTCTCAATGTGGTTCTATGGAATTTCTTTCTTAGCACTAAGTAGAGTCTATTTACTTTCTTTATCAGCCTTACTTACATATATGATTGATCATTTGAGTATAAAGTCCTCCCAACAATTTAAAAGTGACCATTTGATAAAATACCTCTTGTCTCTTTTTACCCACATATTTGATATGTACTTATTATAGGATTATTGTTGATTTATATATTTTTAAGGATGTTTAAATAAAAGTTAAATATTAATTTCCTATTACAATTCATTTAAAGGTATATCCAAGTTTCCTTGTGTTTCCCTCTCTCTTATCTAACACCTGCTCCTTCTATCGGACACACACATTACATTGATTCATTCTATAAACACACAGATTTGTTTAAATTTAAAAATATAACTTTTCCACACCCCAGATGTGCTTACATAGGCACAGTGTACCTACCAATAGAAACACTGCATTTGGGTGAAGATTTTAACTATTTACTAACCTTCAAACCAGCAGCAGCTCAATGCAAAGGATCCACAGATTAATGTCTGACTCCTTCCACTTCCTTCTACACATCCCATGATTCCTTCTTGCACAAACTGGCATCATTGATTGTTACATTGTATTATAATGCTTTAGCTGCCTGTGATTGGCCAAAACTATTTTTTAATTGTATGCTATTTTTATCAGAGATATCCAGGGGTGTTAACAAACAAAAGCTGCTGCTTGCACACTGAAGAGATTTAGCAAACATCATGGTAAACGACTCTCACTTTCAAGTCACCACAGATATTCCATTTGTATTTTTCATATGTGATTTTTTCAAGCACGAGTTTCATGCTCTCATAAGTTTCCTTGATATTGGCAGCATGAGCTAGTGGCACTGATGGAAACTTATTTCCTTTGTGGAGAAGCACAGCTTACAAGCTACCTTTTGAAAGAATCGATAAATAAACACCAATCCTCTGTTTTGTACTCATGACCAAGTTCTTTCATAATATAACAAACATAATTGCAAAAAACAAGTTAATCTTCAAGGGAAAAGTCACTATGCCTATCTCTGAAAAAACAAACGTTAGTTTCCTTATGGAGAAGATTCCAGCCTTTCAACCTGAAGCCTAATAGTTTCGCTTGCATTTTAGATAGCTGTTTGTGTAGATTGTATGGGACAAGTACACTGACCTGTTTGTTCTTATCTGCCATCCTATCAATGTGTATAAGTCTCAGACAAGGTAATTGAGATCTCCTTGGGTAAGGAAATGTGGTTGTAGCGATGAACAGGAAGCCACAAAAGTTTGATCAAGCCTTGTATCATCATCACCATGCTCTACATGATCTTTTCCTTGTTCATCATCACTACGTATTACTTCTTCTGGAGGCTTTGGCACAGGCAATTCTTCTCTATGCAGCACTGACCTGATGGCAGATGGTAAATTTGGATATGTCACAATGTGCTTTGATTTAGAACTGATGCCTGAAATATTTGTAAGACAAAAGTAACAATCTGTGGAGTGATCTTTTTGATAATTGGAACAGCAAAATTCATGTGCAGAGAACCCGTTGACCAACTTGTGAGAATTCTGACACAGGTACGACAACAAAAATGAGGGGCCCAACTTTTATCTTGTTCACCAACTTTGAATCCAAAGTAAAGCTCATGAAACGTCTTAATAAGTGGAGTAAAACCACGTTTATGATTTTTAAATATCACTTCACCGCAAATGTAGCAAAATTAGTCCGCATGATTAATACAATACAATACATGAACATAAAATCTACATAAAATTACACATATAACAGATACTCACAGCATTAGATGTTTCAAGAACAAACACTTTCCATCAACTGGCCAGGAGCGTTGAGTCATACAGTAAACAATCAAACACGTAACTCATCATGCCTCAAGAGGATCACGTGACAGTTGCTGGGCTGCAGTTGCTGGCAAGGAGCGCCAAAGGCACTTCTTGCGTTGGTGTAGAAGAGCACCATAGGCGCTCATGCCTACGACCCTGTACGACTTAGGCAGGGAGCACCAAAGGTGCTCACTGCGCTGGTGGAGATGAGCGCCAATGCCGCTCATCCCTAAGACCCCATATTACTTAGGCAGTAAGCACCAAAGGCGCTCACTGGGTTGGTGGAGATGAGCGCCGTAGGCACTCACCCTTACGACCTAGTACGACTTAGGCGACGCTCACTGCGCTGATGGAGATGAGTGCCATAGGTGCTCATCCCTACTACCTGTGGAACTAAATCTTAATTACACCATTCACAATCAAGACCCGTAGCAGTTTGAAAAAAAAACGCATGGAAAAATTATGGCCCGTAACACTTGCAAAAAGGAAAGCGGCACTTAAAAAAAAATACAAAGTTAATGGTCGAAGCGTGCACATACAATGACACCACCAAAATTAACAAAAATACAAAAACAAACACCACTCACAGCACGGGGACAGGCACGATGTCTGGGAGTCAGGTTGCACGACAATTTAACCAGAATTTGCCAAGTTTCCACACACAAAAATTGCCTAAGCAAGAAAAAAAATGGGGGGCAGAAAATAAATGAAAACAAAGCTACATGACCCCTAAACACGCAAAGCAACGCCAAGCACATGAGACTTTTACACAGGCACGTACGAGGTATAAAATACACTATTATGCACAACGGAAAATGCTCCACATTTGCGTAATGCATAGACAATCGCCGACAATTTACAACACTAACTTACAACTAATAACATTACCATTACAAAATGCCCAATTACACAGCTAAACAAACGGTTTGCCCTCGCGCACGCAGCCTATTTACACTGCACACTTCACACATTCATGACACTTACACCTCAGGTCAGCAACAGTGCAAATGTACATTGTATGCTGCAGGAAAATCAAAAGAGATCGTTAGCTCTTCAGGATATTGATTGCTGGATATATTAATTACAAATAGGTATAGTGTATTCATTTATTATTTCATTAATTAATTAATTAGCATTAAAAAATATATATATATAAAAAAAAAAAGGACCAGGGGAGAGGATCGCAATGAGCACCAAAGGCGCTCAGCACAGGGTTTACAATGAGCGCAGAGGGTGGTCAGAGGAGCTAAAGTACACCAGGGGAGAGGTTTGCAATGAGCGCCGAAGGTGCTCAGACGACCAAAAACCTTACATTGTGTGCCAAACAGCATTCCCAGCCTTACAATTTTATTGACCGTCATTAGTGTATTAGATTAAAGAGGACGTAACTTTAATACTAATGGGTGATAGAACAGCTCTGAGACTATTTTCGAAATCAGTCTGATAAAGTACATATAGCACAACCCTTATTTGCTCTGAGACAAAATCTTTGTTGACCAGTGTTATCTAACAAAAGTTTTTGACCTATGTTTTTTCCCTCCTCAACCCCTCCACCTGAAAATAAAAAAACATAACTTATGATCCAGCTCTCAGGAACAGATGTAAGAAACACAAAGTGTATTCCTCTATTCATAAATTCCTTTTAAAAAATTCAGATTTTTTTCTAAATATGTTTATATGTTCATGGCACACACAGCTGTTAATGTTGTTAGTTTGTTTCATACTTCACAAATAAGTGTCCTTTTTCTTCAACTACAGTGGTCCAATGTATGAAATTTAGCAGCCTGATCTTTTGGCAAAATGAATAGTACCAGCCCAGTGCAAGTTCTTTGAAAGATTTTCTGCCATCTGTTACAGCATTTGTTTATCCTCTCAAATCAGCTCTGGCAAGTTCAGACATTACAGAGTTTTCACTGACAAAATGAGAATTTTGGACAAAAAAAAATGTTGAATTGCAAACATGAGAGTGTTTTCAAATTTTGGCTAAAATAAATCCCGGCTATTATAGACATTTATAGAAGTCAAATAACTCAAAAAGCAGCATGAATGTAAGAAAAAAGAAAATTCTATCTGAATCCACTCACAACCACTCCCTTTCACCACCGACTCTCGTGATGAACTAAATAAAAATGTTATGGTGTTCTGTGTGTATCTTTAAGTGGGATTCAAAAGGGATGTGCTAAGAGGATGGGATTTGTGTAGTAGTCTATGCACCAGGAGAGTTATGTGGGGCATGGGAGGCTTTAGTTTTGGAAACAGTTCTCTCAATATGCTCCATAGTGTAACAAAGAAACTGGAGAGGTCTAGCCTCACCTAAGGAGTTTCAAGTTAATTTGTATCACATATATAGTTGTGAGCATGTGAGTTGTTGCTAATGCTTGCGGGCTCGCGCCAAAGGCGCTCCTTGCCAACAACTGCGGACCTCGCAAAAAAATACAAGACACGTTACCACCAATTACGACCTCGCAAAAATCGTCCGCAACCCGCACACATGAAAAATGAAAAACACAATAAATACACACAACACATACATAAAAAGCTTACCTACAGCAAGAGGGAGCATCCAGCACCTCAAAAAATGAAGTTACACCTCAATTTAACTCAAAATAAAAGAGTTTAGACACTGAAAAATTCTCTAAGCGAGAAAAAAAATGGCCACCGAAAAAAACGAAAACGAGACTACAGCAGTCTAAAGGCGCAAAACACCACCAAACACCTACGTAATTGTCGAAAAACACATACGAGATTAGAAAACAAAGACGCAACCTGTGCAACCCCAAACACATTAGAAACCCAATAAATACACACAACAAACATATAAAAAGCTTACCCACAGCAAGGTGGTGCACCCAGGACCTCTGCAAGTAAAGTTACACCTTGATTTAAGTACAAATTTTGGAGTTTAAACACCCGAAAATCACCTAAGCGAGAGAAAAAATGGCCGCCGAACAAAACGAAAACGAGGCTACAGGACTCTAAACACGCAAAACACCACAGCCGCATACCACACATTAGCCGCCACTTTAGAACAATAACTTTTACAATGCGGAAGTACACAGCTACGCTAACGGTTTCGTCTTGCGCACGTACACTATTATACTACACACATTCATCACGCTTACACAGCAGCTCCACACCACTAATGCTGCAGCAACATCAAAACAGATTGCCAGCTCTTCAACAGAATACTTCAAAATAGGTAAAGTATATTACTTTATTATTCTATTAGTTATTTTATTATTATACAGCATTAGCTCACTTACGATTTGATTGCCGTCATTTTTTGACGGGCAATTCCCTGGTATATATATATTTTTAAAGAACCTGAAACTTTTTCTATGAAACCAAAAGAGTGTCTATTTAAATGTTGGATTGTGTGAATCAGTAGTGGTCAACCTACTTCCGTTGATGGTTGTATATCCTGTAAAAAGGACCAACACATGCAACCATTTCCTGAATATCAAAAATGGTAAAATGAAATTGGATGAGAGGTAAAAGGGAATTAAAAAATATATATGGCAGTAGATGAAGTAGATGAAGTACTGCATGATTATTATTATTATCATCTTTATTTTTAACATGCCAGTATATTCCATAGCTCTGAACAAGGGTTAAGCAAAAGGCAAAAAAAAAATTGACACATTGCAAAGAGTAGAGAGCCCTGTCTTTGAGTTTTGAATCTAGTGTGTGTGGAGGTTTTGCTGAAGCACCTTACAAGATTGAAAACTTGCAAACTTGCAATCTGATGAGTTTGGGTGTGGTACGGGAGGGTGATAGATGTGTTGTGCATGTTAAGGCTAAAGATGAAAAGCTTCTTTAAATATATGTGTTTTAGTGGCGTTTTGAAAGATTTGAAGCATGAGGATAGTCAAGTGGAGTGAGACAAAGCGTTTCAGAGAACAGGGACAGCGAGAGAAAAGGCCTGAAGGTGGGAGTGAGAGGAGGTGATAAGAGAGGAGGAGATAAGAAGGTCATTAGCAGATTGAAGTAGGAGGGTGGGGGAGTATTCATTATGGATTGGAGTGAAGACAGACGGGTGATGGGGAGGCTGGCAAGGAGTGAGTCGCAGTAGTCGAGGTGAGATATGATGAGAGAATGAATTAGGATTTTAGTTGTGTCTTATGTAAGGTAGTGACATATTTTGGAGATGTTTTTTAGAGGGAAGAGACAAGATTTAGTTAAAGATTGTATATGAGGAATGAAGGAGAGGGCAGGGTCCAATAGAATACTGTAGAAGAAGAACATAGTCTTATACTCAACAGGCTAGAGACTACCCTTGTAGGGTTGTCTATCCATGGTGTACATAAGACAATCTTGATTTTTTTTTTCAGGCAACCTTTGTTATTTTTGTATACTATGTCTCCTTCACGTTTCCACTTCAGAAAAATATTTTTTTTTTACTAGTAATCCATAGATTATTGTTACAGCTATCAGTTTCTGTGTATGGATAAGTAAATATTTCCAGAACAATACTTCATATAACAAAAGGCCATAGGATTTTATGTTTAGAAAACTTAAAGAGATCTCATTATAATTGACATTTCAGTTCCTGTTTTTGAAGGTTAGTAAATGATGAGATACAATACCACCCTGTCTAGTTTCTAGAAATGATAGTGCCTTTCCTGTAAACAAAAAGTATAAAAAAGTGATGCCTTTTCCCAGGGGTCTGTGTTCATTTCTCTTTCTGGCTTCCCCTTTCTACAATAGCTCTGTGTATTATTTAAGGTAAGTGACTGCTCTTTTATTATAATTAAAAATAACTATTTTGTCTGTTTCAATGTTTTTATTGAAGACAATTTGGTAATTTTATTACACTTTGTACAATATTTTTATAATATTTTAAATTGAACAGAACATATATTTAAAGCTGTTTGTATAAATGTCCCTGATTGCTTAAAGAGAGAGAAATAAAAATAAAAAAAATATTGTATCAGGAAAATAATGTCTTCTTATTCATTTTTTTTTAATGATGTTCAATTTAGAATTTATAAAATTTATTAACTAAATTCAACTAATAAATAAAATAGGGAGAAATGAAAAGAAAAAGGGGAAAAGAAAAGGGGAAAGAAATAAGGTGGCAAAGAAGCGTCCTCCTTACAAGATGCTAATTTGGTAATCCTTAGAAAAGATCAGAATTGTTTGGTTTACCTTAATCTCTATGTCCTGATTTAACTTGTATGGTTAAGATCTTTTAAGCCTTAAAAAAATTATTTTTTTCCGGATATATTTTCCAGAAATATATACCACCACATTTGTAAATATCTACTATAAGGTATGTGACCAATCATAGTATAACAGCAAATGTGAATAAAATTAACTCACAAAAATTCTCTTCAGCATTATATTTGGCTAACTATATAGCTCTTTTGGTGTAAATAATGCATTGGATTGATGTTTATTTCTACGTTCTTAAATGAAACTTTAATTAATACTCAAAAAGGTATTGTGTTGAGCATATTTTTTTGAGCCATAATATATAATATTGTCCATGGCACTGCCTTAGGCAAGTACATTGCATTTGAATAAAAACTAACATAAATGTTTTTTTCAATTATTTATGCTCTTGCTTTATGAGGCTGAAGGATCTACAAGATCTATTTGTCTGTCGTAATTAGTTTCTTTTTTTTTGTTTTTCTGTTGTAAAATATATTTTGTTTTCTACCCTAAAGAGTTTAAAAGTCAATAGTCACTATATTCTCTGATAATAACACTACTGAGGGAATATATGGAACCAGCTAGTTACCTATCGATGTTTTAAATTAGTTTGAGAATACCATGAGTAAATATACATAATTAAAGCTGAGCATTGGAAATAAAGACTTCACTGTTTGAAGAACAAATTATGCTTGCTGCTGTGGAGTCTGAATATTAATATATATGTATTTAGAAATTGATTTCCAATGTACTGTGAGTTCCATTAGCAGACCTGTCAACACTTGCTAGATATAAATCAGTCACATCGATTTCTAACATACAGTACAGGCGGTCTCTCGGTTAGGGATGAGATATGTTCCTGAGAACATCTTTAAACCCAATTTGTATGTAACTTGGATCCCTGAATAATAATAACAATACTATAATGGTTAATATTTGGTACTAATACAGTGTAATACTGTAATAATAATAATAATACCTCTGTATGGTAATAATAAGTTATAGAAACTATTGTGCTCTTTCTTTTAACGCAAACAAACTCATACAAAAAGCCTTGGGAGCCCATTTTTAGGTATGGGTCATCTGTAAGTCGGGTAGTCTGTAACCAGGGGACCAGCTGTATGCTGTTGTATAATTTGATGGAGTTTCATTTATATAAATCAATTATTTTCCATTGGAATACTATATGATTTATTTATTTTCTACTGGTGCGTTTCGGTCTACACTAGCTGTTCCCGATCATACAGACCTAGTCACAAACCTAGAAATGGGACAGGGTGCCTTGGACTATCCCGTCTTCGTTTTCAGTCCACTGATTTACATCCTTGGTCCTAGTATAATTTGCGCCTGTGAAAGTCCCTGGATAGCTGGATAAACAGACAAGAGTATCATTATAATGTAACTGATGGGATTTTCCCTAAGTTTGTGAAAATAATATTTGGAACTGAAACTCTGTTTTGGGTGTACTTCTTCCTTTCTTTCACCTACAAGAAAACGTATGCTGTCCATTTTGTGTATATCATGTGTATGCAATCAGTCCAGACCTCTGTGTATGTCAACCGTGTGCTCTGCTCAATCCGTTTGGGGGGGTCTAGTGTGTGTTGGGGAGCCCAGTGTTTATCAACTCTTTGGCTTTGGGGTCACCAACACTTCACATTTTAGGTATATCCTTGCTTGAGTAATTCTGTTTAACCACCCACTGAGTCTCTGATTAATTCACCTGTGCTCAAGCAGGCATATATCTAAAATGTGACATGTTGGTGGCCTCTGAGGTTTGGAGTTGAGGAACACTGGGCTAGGGCATGTGGTAAATACTTTACCTTTGTCTATACCAAAACACTAATTATGGAAAAGAATATTGTTACAGAAATCCTGTTCTGTCTTCTTCATCCACCAATCTCAGATAGACACAGGCTGTTTCCAACCTATATACCCTAACAAGTTTCATCACTTACAAGCAGGGATGGAAATAGTCCATTAACAAGTATGCGCTGTGTTTCATTCCCATACCAGTTTCTCTAGATCTGTTTTTTAGCCCTATATTTAGTTGAACATGTCTTAAAGAGCTTCCCCCAGATTAATTGTTCAATGCAGTATAACAAGAATTGGGTTTCTGTGTATGAAATATATATATCTTGATTATTTCACTTTAATATTGTTGTTTAGTGTTTTAATATACAAAAATACTTTTGTATTTAGTACAATTAAGCAAATAAAATTGTACATGGGAAACTAATGGAGCCCTGGAAAGCTGGCTGAAAAACACTGCTTGATACATACATGATATATATTGTGTAGTATAGCTTGTGTAAGGTGAGTAGACAAGTGGGAAATATGCTGGTCACAATTATTTTTACAGCCAACCAGTAAAAATGATCCAGGGTTTTAAAATCAATTCTGGTGAGATTTACTTTAGATTCAATTCAGTATTACATGGGGCCTCACTCAAATGTGATTTGGCCCATTGAATAGGGCTCTATATAAGCATTTAGCATATTTTTTTTAATTAGTCTTGCTTAATTAGACCTCGCTTTTGCATAGAAGCTCACTAACTAAAAACTTCCCCCCAAAAATATGCTCTGTGCTTATAAAGAGCCCTATTCAATTGGCCAAATCGCATTTGAATGAGGCCCATGCTGTGGGCTCAGTTTTTTTAAGGTCTGGATCCAAATTAAGTACTAACAGCCTTATTAAATTGTGATTCAGTAAATTTAAAAGGGCTCCATTTAAGCACATAGCATATTTTTTTTACAGAAGTTTTTAGTTAGTGAACTTATATCCAAAAGCAAGGTCTTCACTAACTAAAAACTTCTGTAAAAAAATATGCTATGTGCTTAAATAGAGCCCTCTTAAATCTACCGAATCGCTATTTAATAAGGCTGTATGTATTAAGAAGAATCCCTGTGAGAACAAGTGGGCTGATTACGTCACAAACCTGTCTTCCCTTTTTCAAAGCTGGCCCAGAGTCAAATACACAATAAAGCTGACTTGTTTTTGTTATAAGCTCAATTTTTTTTCTTTTCAATACTACATTGTGTGCTAAATCCAAACCTTCATAAATCAAATACAAAAAATATTAAATAGATAAATGTTTTTATTGAAATATTTTTTGTGTGAATTTTTTTTTGTACAAAAATAAATAAAATGCCAGAAAACTATTGGTTTTGCTTACAAAGACTCAGACAAATGTGCATAAGCTCATATACATTTCAATTTTATTGCATTTGAGAATTTAAACTGTCAAGGATGGAAAGATACTGCCATTCAATTGTCAATGCTTTTGTTCTCTTTGTTATGGGTGCAATTGTCAAGGAATCAGGTGCCACTTGTTGATAACAAGAAATGCCTTTAGTCTCAGTTGTTCATATTTCTTTTTTTATTACATGTAATATAAAGAAAACAATAAAAACTAAAAAATAAAATAAACTTCATATATGTAAAAATAGAGAATGAGAGAGAATTCTGGTTTTCATGTGATTCAATCTCTACAAACATCATGTTACCATAATGTAAAAAAAGCATTTTGTTACTCAGCAACATTTTTTATATTAGGGTTGTAGTGCTAGAGAAAATGAAGGGGTGTTAGGGGTGAGAGGGAGTAGACCTGGGGCAGTGGGTGGGGGATTGTAAGAAAATGTAATAGTAAGATCCACTAGAACCAACTTACAGGTTTTTAACGATAAGATCCACACAGATATGTGGACATTATAGTCATGGAATACATGAATTAGATTTTTCTGATAAACTTGTAAAATGATGTGTGGTTTCCAAGCTTTTGCTATATCCAGAGCCTGGAAGCACATTTTAGGTTCCCCACAGACAAAGACCTCCCCCCACACACACACACATAAGTATTTTAATATAAAGTTTGTAAGGGCAAAATGTATATCCAATGAAATATCTCATTTAAATGTTACTACTATGCTACTTAGTACAAACTTAGGGCCTCATTCTATTATCGGCCGCAGCCGTTGCGGGGCTGCAAGGACCGGCCGCAAGCTATTCGGCTATTCTATTCCCTTACGGCCGGGGATTTCGGCAGGCTTGCGGCCGGTGCCTTGCTATCTCTTGCGGCCGCTCGCGCCGGAGGAAAGCCTTTGATCTTAAACGGCCGCAAGAGATTTGCAATTCAATTGCTCCGGGAAACCTCTCTGCAAGGCTAAAAGCGAGCCGCAGTTACTTGCAGGAAAAAGGTCTCGCTAGCACCAATTAAGCACATAAAATAGCTCAAATAAAGCCATCCTGCACTCTGAGAAGACTATAAAGGGATTTTAGGTGTTAGAAAAAATAGCACATAATTATCCTGTACTCAAATCCGTAAAATATTTAATTTTTAATATCCGTAAAATATCCATGTAAAAAGTCCAGAGTGCTTGGCGCACTTCAGACACACCCACGCCGCAGCCGGCAAATAAACAGTTAATTTGAACTCGGGTTTGGGCTGATGTGCAATCTTGAGAGTGGGTTCCTTTTAATCCTCATGTCCCCCAATATGATCCCTAGCATTTACAGAGCTGTACAGTGCAGGCTTGAATTTATTTTTCAGTTTTTATATTTCACAGATTACGGCCGGTTCCAAGATATGCGGCCGGCCGTAAAAGGAGATCCTTGCGGGGCCGTATAATAGAATCGCGAGTTAACTGAACCCTCGCAAGGAATCGCAGCCTTACGGCCGATTTACGGCCGATAATAGAATGAGGCCCTTTGTGTGGATCAATGCGCCATTTAAGTTTTTCCCATATTTTTGCTGAACGATTATGTGCTACTAATCACAGATGGAACAATAGTAAAATATAATACCAACATTGAAAAACAAATCTGCTTGTAAAGATACTGTTCTTGTATAAAGCATAGATGCTGTTTTGCTGTGTACTATAAGCTAGTTATTGTACAGCATCCTGGGTTCAAATACAAACAGGGAACCAATAGGTCACACTGGCAAGTACTTTGATGGGAGATCACCTGGGAATACCAGGAGCTGTATGCTGTGGCCCACTGAAGAAGGAGCTGGCAACCCACTCCAGTATATCTGCTATGAAAACCAAGTGGATCAGCATGGCGTGTTGTCCATGAGGTTACAGAGACTCAGACATGACTGAGCAATGCCATTTACATATATAATGGCAATAACATAAATATATGTTTTTGAAATATAGCAGAATTTCACAATTCAACTCTTTATCTTCCAGAATTCTGCTGTTCAACCAAGATTTTCAATAACAAAGCTGCCGTTTTGTACTGGCAGAGATGCAGTTAAAGGATAATCAATATCATATAAATATTTTACTGGATGGTCTTTTGCATATGCTGCTCCTCATATGCAGCCTGAATGTCATTGAGTTATATGATCAATTTCATATCTAGAATAATAACTGACTTTACTGGGTTGTTTATTGATTTATGGTGGATGTAGTTCTTTTGCTTGTAGTTGACATCACAGAGGCAGAGAAAAGAGGAAGGTGTCTGGATGATAAGCAAATTTGATCCAATTAGAGAAAAGAGTTGCTATTCATGCCACCAAAGAAGACTGCATTTCTTGGATAGAGCTGTGTAAGTGCTAGAACTTTGTGCCCTCTACGGACAGACACCCAAAGGCAACTAACTACTCTGTCTAAGGGTGCATCTGGTCTTAGTTATAATACATATTGCTAACATTAAATTCCAAGCCCGTGAGACCCGCAAAGGGTGCAGGCTTGAAATCTGGTCAAGTTACAGGGCGATTAAATTAGACCATGCCGCAAGTTATGGGCATGAGACACAAACCGTAAGCCATTCGAGCGCCGTCGGATTTGCGGCCGTGCACACGATCAATTAGTCAAAAACGTAGTTACGGGTTTAGACGGAACCAATGGTAAAATAGATCAGCAGCATTACGTCACTGAAAAATGGGAGGTTCGATTTCAAAGTCTTACGGGTTTCAATCACGGGTTGCGATCGGACCCACATTCCAGAATAATGAAATATTGATAAAGCCGTAAATATGATATTCTATTACATGCGAGTACCATTATATGTATTAACACATTGATTGCCGGGATTGATATAACAAAGAAATTAAAAAGAAATAAAACTATTTTATATTGCAGATCTGCAAGCCTGAGAATGTTGTGCTATTAATTTTAATATATAACATCACTTTCCCTTTCATGATTTGTACAGTAGTGTGTGTATATTGCATTTACAGTTCTACGGAAAGGACTCTCAGCCCCTTGCGGGTCTTCTCTAGCACCCGTTGGCTTCTTGCCTCCATTTGCGGGTTATGGGGTAGAATGCCAGTGGATTTGTTGCATTTTAATAGCGAAATTGGAATGTAGCAGTTACGGGCTTGACAGAACAAATTATTTGCGGGCGTGCAGTTCAAATTTTCACGTCCCGTAGGTTTTTTTCGCACCTAACCCGCAAGTCGTTAGCGGGTTGCTTTACAGAGCCAATTTAATAGCAGTAAGTCTTGCGGGCTATGTTACGGGCTACAGTTTTACATGTTAGGGGAATTTAATAGGGCTATAAGAATATTTGCAAATATTGAATGTATTTTGGCAGTGTTTGGGTGGAAAGTCCTAGTAGAGTTTCTTCAGGTTTTTAGCTATGTGGGACACTACTGCTACTACAGTTTGGTACACATCATCCTATAAAGTGTAGAACAGTCCTGAAGCATATGTTTGAGGGCATCCAGCCAAATTAAAAAACATGCTTATCAATTGGGAGTTGTGATAGTCCCAGAGCCTTTGGAAACAGGCAAGCACAATTCAAATGGTGTTATGTACCCAGATCAATTAATTTTGATATTGTTATTTTTAGACAAGGAATACATTTCAAGATCCACTTACCTAGCTCTGTCTTTTAACTCGGGTTATTAATTAATTCTCACTGTGGAGAATGATTAGCCAGGAGAACATGCTTCAATCAAGATTAAAGCTTGTGTGCATATTCACCCTTGTTCATATTGGTATCTGTGAGTATCCACATAAAAACATTGTGGAAACGGGTTATCCGTTTACTGAAGAGCAAACCATTTGCCAATGGTCCTGGTATAAACCAGGACTATTGGTTCTAGGAAACAAAGGTTAAATAGCTTCAGCAATGCTATACACAATTTGTCATGTAGGTGATCTAGTTCTGGCTTCTCAACATCTTGCAAAGCTGAATGCTTGTTGTAGCACAGCTCAAACCTTTGGATGTGCACAATACTCTTGAGCTATATTTTATTTAAATACAAAGTACAAGTTAACGTACACTGACCATATAAATTACCAGTAGAATTGGGGATTCATAAGAAAATAACTTATATCTTCATAATTTTGTGCTAAGATAAAAATATGTTATATACAGTAAGGATAGAAAATACCATTCTAATCTCACATACATGTCTCAAGCAGGCCAGGAGACCTGTCTTTCTATAGAGTTATTCAGAAAGTAGTGCTTTTACTGCTGCTTGGGATTGTGGGTAGATACCGTATATACTCGAGTATAAGCCGAGTTTTTCAGCCCTTTTTTTAAGGCTAAAAAGGGCCCCCTCGGCTTATACTCGAGTCACTCTCCCCCGTGTCTCTCTAACCCCCCTGTGTCTCAATAACCCCCCCGTGTCTCTCTAACCCCCCCGTGTCTCTCTACCCCCCCCGTGTCTCTCTACCCCCCCTGTGTCTCTCTAACCCCCCGTGTCTCTTTCCCTCCCCCTCCTCATCCTCAACCCCCCTCCTCATTATAAACCCCCTCCTCATTCTCCTTCCTCGACCTAAACCCCCCTCCTCATTCTAACCCCACCTAAATACCTCCCCCTCTCCCCTCACTTACCTGCTTCTGCTCCGGCCTCCGCTCCTTCTTGACCCGGCGCGCATGTCCGGCCCCTTGGTATATGCTAATGACGTGACGTCACTTGCACGCCACGCCATTAGCATATACCGGGTGCCGGCACCTGGTATATGCTAATGACGCGGCGCGCATGTGACGTCACATGCGCACCGGGTCAAGGAGCAGAGGCCGGAGCAGAAGCAGATAAGTGAGGGGAGGTATTTAGGTGGGTTTAGGTTGAGGAGGGGGGTTGAGGAGGGTGGTTGAGGCTGAGGAGGGGGGTTGAGGAGGGGGGTTGAGGGGGGTTGAAGTTGAGGAGGGAGGTTGAGGGGGGTTGAGGAGGGAGGTTGAGGAGGGAGGTAGAGGAGGGAGGTTGAGGATGGGGGGTTGAGGTTGAGGATGGGGGGCTTAAGGAGGGGGTTGAGGATGAGGATGGGGGGTTTAGGATGGGGGGGTTGAGGAGGGAGGTTGGGGATGAGGAGGGAGGTTGAGGATGAGGAGGAGGGGTTGAGGAGGGGGGTTGAGGTTGAGGAGGAGGGGTTGAGGAGGGGGGTTGAGGTTGAGGAGGTGGGTTGAGGAGGGGGTTGAGGATGGGGGGTTGAGGAGAGAGGATGAGGATGGGGGTTGAGGGGGGGGTTGAGGATGGAGGATGAGGATGATCAGGGAGGTTGAGGAGGGGGTTGAGGATGAGGAGGGAGGTTGAGGAGGGGGTTGAGGATGAGGAGGGATGTTGAGGAGGGAGGTTGAGTAGGGGGTTGAGGATGAGGAGGGAGGTTGAGGAGGGGGTTGAGGATGAGGAGGGAGGTTGAGGATGAGGAGGGAGGTTGATGATGAGGAGAGAGGTTGATGATGAGGAGGGAGGTTGAGGATGAGGAGGGAGGTTGAGGATGAGGAGGGAGGATTAGGAGTGGGGTTGAGGAGGGTGATAAGGGAGGGGGAAGAGACACAGGGAAGGGAGAGGTTGGACGAGACACAGGGAAGGGAGAGGGGAGAAGAGACACAGGGAAGGGAGAGGGGAGAAGAGACACAGGGAAGGGAGACGGGAGAAGAGACACGGGAGAGAGAGGGGGACACAGAGGGACACAGGGGGCAGCACATTTCCCACCCTCGGCTTATACTCGAGTCACTCATTTTACCCAGTATTTTGTGGTAAAATTGGTGCCTCGGCTTATGCTCGGGTCGGCTTATACTCGAGTGTATACAGTACTTGCAAATAACAATCTAATAGTAATACCCTTTGCCTCTAGCTCACTTTAATCATGGATCCTGTAGTATATGTGTGTTACTTTCAGACAGAATATGGATTACTTAGAAAGGGTACCAGGTAAGTGCGACAGACTTCTAGTTGAAGTGGTGGGGTCAAACATAATTATGAAATTCAAGCATGCCTGGAATAAGCATAAACTATCATGTGACATAATAAAGCCACACATTTGGAAGATAGAGAGTACTCAAACATACATGAAATACATTATGGTGTTTTGTTACTAATATTCTATTTGAAACATACTATTTTTATTGAGTGCACTTTTTGTAATATTCATGGGTAAGGGGAGGTACGAATTGTTGTTATATATGGTGTAGTGTCAGAGCTTTTTGACATAAATGGTTGCAGAACCACAAATATATATAAAAGACATAAAAGGATCACATAGAAATATGAAAATAGAGATTTGATGCAGATATGTAACAAAAAGGTTAATCTATCTACCCTTTCTATCTATCTACAAGATTGATTTAATGTAGCTTGAGGATAGCCTTGTGCTTTTCCCAGTCATGCTTAAAATCCCTGTGTTTGACTCTACAGTTTGAACTGGAACGATGTTCCTCTTATTTACTACTCTTTCTGTAAAGTAGTTTTTTCTCACATTACTTCTAAATCTTCCACTTTCCAACTTCAAATCATTACCTCCTGCATTGTCCTTATTCTCAAAGACACTTCCCTCTTGATTTTTTTTAAACCAACTGAGGTTTGTGAAGGCTTCTATCATCTCCCCGCTCCTTTCTGTCCTCTAAGCTATACATATTTAGGTCATGAAGAATTTTCATATGTTTTTGCCTTTTGGATCATGCACCATTTTATTTGCCTCTCTTTAACTTGTATCTAGTTAGTTGATATCCTTTTGATACCTTTCCTGAACTGGATCCGGTATTCTAGTTGAGATGTAACTATGGATCTATAGAGTGACATTATTAGCTGCTAATTTATCTATCAATACATCCAAGTATTCTACTTACAAGCCCCAGCATTGCGCCCTGTGGCACTCCCCTGGTAACCACCCGTTCCTCTGACTGTATAATTACATTGATTCTAACTGTGTGACATTTTAAAGCAGTTATATAAAGGGGCAGTTGAGTTTATACACGTGTTTCTCCTAAGTCACAACAAATCTGTTTACCAGTGTCTTTCACATAGAAACCTCACTTCACTCTACACGTTCAATCACATAAAAAGTTAGTGTGCTATTTTTTAGGTGAGTGGAAGTGAATAGGAGTTTAATCTGTCAATATGTGTTCAATAAAAGTCACACATGGGTCCAGCACACGAGTAAAGAAGTTAATATATCTTGCCAGGGTAATGAACAGTTATAATCAGAATCAATACCATTCTGGGAATTCAGACTTCTGAGATATCAATTAGAGCTGTCCTCTTCCTTCAAAGCCGATCTGTGAATGAAACGTATACATTCATACTCTTTGTAGAAGGACTGAGAAGGCACGTTAGGTGAATCTATTTGAATATTGCACATCCAAGCTCCCTTTGGCCCAGTGAATATTTAGAGTGATCTGTTGCACTGGGGACTTGTTTCATTATATTAGGCTCACTGTGGCTGTGGATGGATGCAAAGTGAAGAGTATTAAAAAAACAGATTAACTCTCCAGCATCTTGAAAATGTCAGTATAAGACATCAGCATAAACAGCTTTTACCTTCAGTGTACTTAAAAACCTGATCTTAAGTTAGGAAACCTACACAAATAATCAATGTTTTCCCCATGTCTTGAATGTACTGCTCATCTGTTCTTTATCCATATTGTTGGTGACAGATTGATAAAATAATTCTGAATAATCTGACATGGATTTCATCATTAAGTACAGACAATAGCATTTTCATGAGGTCTTTTAACACAGGCATTGGACAGTCACCCAGATGTTGATAAAAATGTCCATTCAGCCTAAGTTTATAAAGTGATAGAAGCAATTATGTAAGCGAGGAGCATACAAATAGAAAAATGTATTGTTGTAAGTAAAATATCACTAGGAAAAAATAAATGGATTAAAAAGAAAATTATACATTTTATTATTATTGTCCTTTATTTGTAACGCGCAGCATATTCCGTAGTGCTATACATGCATTGTGATGAAGGCAAAACAATATTAACACATTGCAAAGGAAGGAGGGCCCTGTCTTTGAGCTAAGAATCCAGTGTCCATAGAGCTTTCCCAAAAGCACATGGCAAAACTGAAAACTGGCAAACTTACAATCTGCTGTCTGCACTAACTAAGGATACATTTGTCTGATTTTCCTGCTTCTCCATAAATGATGTCCTGATTTGAATTGGCTTGGAAAGTTGTTTATCTTATTGTAGACTACAGTACACTCTAGAGTGCAGGAGCAATAAAAAGGATATTTAGGGAGAGAGGAGGTTTTAAAAGATACAAAACAAAACAATGAATAAACAGTTTATTAGACTGACTGTGTGATGAAATTTTGGCTAACTAAGAGCATAAGACAGGCAAATATCCCCAAACCATTTATTTATTTAGAAAAAATAAATAAATGTGGGTGACTCTGCTAGTCCCTGGATTGCGTCTATGATACTTTCCTAAAAGTTGTGTGTGTGAGAGGGTCATTTAAATTTCTACTAGAGTATGTCTTTCATATAGCTTACATTATGAACACGTTTCTGAGTAAGTGTTGGGGAAAGGAGTAGGTGTCAAATATAAAACTGCACTAAGGTACGTGAACTCCCTCTCCTACCCACCTCTCCCTCCACTGATAGATACGATGAGCATATGTCTTCTTGCTTCAAGTTATTAGGAAGTGCTGCAGCCCAGACAAGATGGAACTTTGTATATACAAAGAGTTGTCAAAAATTAGCATTTTCTCCTCAACTGCTGTTTCTGTTAAAGTTGGTAGGTTGTAACATACTTCACAAATGAGCAGTTATTATTATGATGCTACTGTCTGTTCTGGTGTCTGTTTCATTGTTCTATTAACAGAGGACCCATAATTATCTACCAGAAGTATTTTACCAGCAGCTTTATTAATTGGACTGTGATTTATCTGCTTTTAGTTATCTTTAGACATGCTGTTTAGCTGCAGGATATTTATCTCCAATTGTAGAGAAAATTGTATTACAGATACTAATACATTCTTGTGATTAATAAAGGGTTTTCTAAAATGTGAATTGCACCCCCAATAGAGACAAGAGTTCTAATCAGATGAGATGCCATGGAGTTTTTTTATTATTTTGCACTGTACCACTGAAGCCAGGAAGGCAAATGGCATTAGGTGTCAGCTTTGTAAATCACATTTAGTGTTTGAAGGGTGAAAGACAAAATAAACAGGAACAAATTTGGACTCCTCCCAGAGTGTTAATTTCCTTTCCTCCATTGAAGATTCCATGATAAACAAAACTACATCCAAATCACAAAATATTCAGCCTGTAGCAGTGTCAAAGGAGATTATTTAATAGGGAAATTTAAGGAGATATTTAGTGTAATCCAGGATTGAACGTCAATATTACAGAAAAAATAATAATTAAAAGGAGTCTATCCTAAGATAATAGCTGTAAGTCAAAAAGGTATCACTGTCCCACAATACTCTGGGATTGTTTTCAAAATGTGACCACCTGTATTTTGACAAATTAGATAGTGAGTTGTAATATCTATAGGGCTATTAAAAGCCTCAAATGTATATAATGATGTTTAAGATGATGTTAATATGCACGCCTCATATGCAAAAAGTATTTGCTAATCATAGGGATGCAGCAACATATTTTTCTTGTATAATGTTAGGTATAGACACTTTATATTTTTTTAAAAATGAGTGCACTAGTTAAAGAACAAATTAAAAACACTGAGAAAAAGACAGGGAATAGAGCATGGTGCCAAGTATATAAACACAGTACAATATATTAAGGGAAAGAAAATATCACCATATATCTCTTAAAGCATCATCAAACCACAACATAAAGTATAGGCTTTTATTTTTTCTGTAATATTGACGTTCAATCCTGGATTACACTAAATATCTCCTTAAATTTCCCTATTAAAGAATCTCCTTCGCCTTAAAATTTAGTGGCAAGCACTAGGAAATTGTATAGGACACATGATCATATCTGTAGCAGTGTCATAATTATCCCAGGCATCCCTATTAGCATAAGGTGTGAGAGTCAAGAGGTTCTTACAGAAAAAGCTGCTCCAAACACAATAAGAGTTGTGTCTCCTCTAGCAACAACTCTGTCTGTATTATATTTCTCCAATTAAAGCACCACAAAAGTCAGTATATGTGCTCTTCACCATGTTAGAGGATGTAACATGTGTTTACATTTTTAAAATAGCTCTAGAATTTACTTAGATGTCGTCATTTTAGCTATTAAAGCCGTCCCACAAGAATCTACATAGATAATAAGGCTGGATTTACAATCTTGTTAAAAGCTGAGTATGGTGGTGTAGTGGTAAGCAGTCCGTTTTAAAGATTTTTTTTTCCCATTGGTAAGTTCTAGTTTGATTCCCCATACCTTCCACTTGCTTTTCTGTTTAAAAATTGTACTTACATATTCATATGTATATCAGTCATATGTGTGTTAACAAATACTTTAGTAATTAAAAAAACAAGTGGAAGGCATTGATTTAGAACCAATGACTTGCTAATGAAAACATTTTATGAAACACTCTTTCCACAAGACCAACACACTCAGTTGCAATACAAACTGCTAGAATGAAATAAAGTGGTTACAATAACTGAGCCACTACTTCATTCAAAGCATCTACACTTGATTCAGTGCTCATTACTCATTCAGACAGAGGCAACACACTGAAATTGCCTGATGTCCATTAATCATAACTCCATCCATTCAGGATCAGTTGTAAAAATGAAAACACTTTTTTCTAAATGCTTTTTTACCCTCTATTTAATGGTGCAGAGGGGGGCTTTTGTGGTCCTTTAAAGTAATACATCTATTATTAAAATGCAATTTCTCAATTGACTCTATCCTGAAAAACTCTCTCTCTGGCCTGTATACATAGGACAGGGCAGATTAGTGAAAGTCTGATATGTGCATAATGGTTAAGTGTCTTAAAATGGGCTAACATAGTGATATCCTACCCCTGATAACATTGCTCTTCTTTTGTACAGACCATTTTATCCCAAACACTCACATTTCAGCTAAATATTACATAAACATTTTATACTATTCATAGGGCCGCATTCAAATGTGATTTGACCAACTGGTCTTCACTAACTAAAAACTTCTATTAACAAATATGCTATGTGCTTATTTAGAGCCCTATTCAATTGGCCAAGACTTTGGATGGAAATTAAACGTGAAAGAAAGTATTGTACTGTGGTGATGTGCCAGCTTGAGAATGTTGTCCCTTTAATCCTCATGTGACCCATTGTGTTTCCCATCATTTACAGCGCTGTACAGTGCTGTCTTGAGTATATATTTGCCTTACCAGTGCTCCGAGTTTGCTGGGTTGAACCACAAGTTACGGGCTTGGAGGTCATTAAAACCCGTAGGACCGCAAAGGTCTTGCTTACAAAACGTAGCAGTAATTAAGCAAATATAAAAGCCATCCTGTACTTTTATTAGAAATGAAAGTGATTTTAGGTCTTAGAATTAAAAGCACAAATTGGCAAATAAAAATAGTATATTTCATGTTAAATTTCGTCATAAAGTACTACGGGCTTCAACCTCCAAGCCCGGAGGTTGCATCCAAAAGTCATACGGGCTTGGAGGTTGAAGCCCTTAGGACTTCATGAAAATTTTACATGAAATACAGTATTTTTATTTGTCGATTTGAGAGTAGGGGAATGTTGTGCTATTAATTCTAAGACCTAAAATCACTTTCACTTCTAATAAAAGTACAGGATGGCTTTTTTATTTGCTTAATTATTGCTACGTTTTGTAAGTAAGACCGTTGCGGGACCTCTTTGGTGTAAGTAAGCTGCGGCTCAATTTTAGCGATTTAAGGGCTTGACGGAAGGGTGATAGTAGCAATTGAATAGCGAATTGGGATTTCTTGCGGCCGCAACTCTCGCAGCCACGCAAGATCAAAGGCTTTGACAGAAGTAAGCTGGAAATTAGCAAATCGCAAGGGATCGCAGCTTGAGGCTCGTAACCCGATCAGAGATCGTTAAAGTAAGCCAATTGAAAATCTAAGTAGCTTGCGGCCTCCCCTAGCAGCTACTTATGCCAAAAACGTAGCAATTGAATGAGGCCCTAGGTTTTCAGTAAAACTCTTGGAGCAATAGTCTGGCTACTCGTCTGAACAGGTTGTTTGCAATATGTTTATTGTATGAACTGCATGTGTGTTATTCATTAACTACTTACAGTGACAGCAGGGACATTTAGCCTTCCGAACTGTAACAGACTTCACTAGAATACGAAGAATGTATATATTGTTTATGAGCTTTGCCCCTTCTCACACTGTAGGAGAGGTGATAATAAAATAAACCAGCTCACATTGGTTGATATATGACTGAGAGCAATTGCCCCTTTACCTCTGGGTTGGCCTGCCACTGTCCCTGGTGTTACTGCAAATGAAGTAAACTTACTCTTGAGTTTGTAAAGTATGATATCTCAGTGTGATATACAACACTTTCCATTCAATGGGAAGAAGGTAAGATTATTTTTTTTTACTGGAGTGGGTTGCAGCATACAGCTCCTGGTATTCCTAGGTGGTCTCTCAACCAAGTATTGACCAAGCCCAACCCTGCTTTGCTTCAGGGTAGTGTGACCTCTTGGTTCCCTGACTGATCAACCCCAGATCATAGTGGTGAACCACTGGAACACCAGGGAAACTGCTTACCAACATACCATACTTGAAAACAGTAGACTAGGTTAGGCCTATGGAATATGTTGGTGCTTTACAAATAAAGGATGATAAAAATAAGGGCATCTTGCTGCAACCTGCAACCTGCACTACACTGCTCCTTTTCGTATATGGGAAGTCAAAGCGGTGCTATACCATCTAACAATATCTATCTGTGCATGAACAGAAAGGAAACACAACCTTCCTTGTACAGTGGGGGGGGGGGCATATTTGATCCCCTGCTGATTTTGAACATGTGTCCACTGACAAAGAAATGATCAGTCTATAATTTTAATGATAGGTGCATTTTGACAGTGAGAGGCAGAATAACAACAACAAGAAAAAACAAGAAAAATGCATGTCAAAAAAGTTATAAATTGATCTGCAGGTCAATGAGGGAAATAAGTATTTGACCCCTTCGACTTAGTACTTGGTGGCAAAACCCTTGTTGGCAATGACAGAGGTCAGACGTTTCTTATAGTTGGCAACCAGGATTTTGTCCCACTCCTCTTTGTAGATCCTATCCAAGTCATTAAAGGGATATTTAAGTGAGCTGGATTATGAATGCAGCTGATAGAGGAGAATTAATAGTGTATGAAAAACTATTTTCGCATGAAAACATCCCAAAATAAACATTAATTAGATTACCTTGACGTTAGCAAAATTTCCTATGTTTTTTTAAATTTGCATTTTATCGAGTACACCCCTGAAAACTCCACCTCACTTAGAATAACATTCAAATTCAGAATCAGGCTAATACATTGTGTCATTCTTTACCTCAGTGGCTTCTGGCATGTGCTCAGTACAAGAACTGCAACAGTTACTTCCTGTGCTCTGTACCAGAAAGGTCAAAATGTGTATCTTACTTTATTTCCTGTGTGTACCAGGCTTATGTAAGTGTCCTGTAGGTGTGAACAGCTGGATTTGACTTTTGTGCAAATAAGTTTGCAAGCAAACTGAACTTTTCTATATAACACATGTTTTCATACAATACTAATTATCCTCTCAGATGCATTCATAACTCAGCTCACTTGCATATACCTTTAAGGTTTTGAGGCTGATGTTTGGCAACTCGAGCCTTCAGCTCCCTCCACAGATTTTCTATGGGATTAAGGTCTGGAGTTGGGCTATGCCACTCCAGGACCTTAATGTGCTTCTTCTTGGGTCACTCCTTTGTGATGCCTTGGCTGTGTGTTTTGGGTCATTGTCATGCTGGAATACCCATCCACGACCCATTTTCAATGCCCTGGCTGAGGGAAGGAGGTTCTCACCCAAGATTTGATGGTACATGGCCCTGTCCATTGTCCCTTTGATGCGGTGCAGTTGTCCTGTCCCCTTAGCAGAAAAACACCCCCAAAGCATAATGTTTCCACCTCCATGTTTGACGGTGGGGATGGTGTTCTTGGGCTTATAGGCAGCATTCCTCCTCCTCCAAACACGGCAAGTTATTTTGATGCCAAAGAGCTCGATTTTGTTCTCATCTGACCACAACACTTTCACCCAGCTCTCCTTTGAATTATTCAGATGTTCATTGGCAAACTTCAGACAGGCTTGTACATGTGCTTTCTTGAGCAGGGGGGCCTTGCGGGCGCTGCAGGATTTGAGTCCTTTGCGGCGTAGTGTGTTACCAATTGTTTTCTTGGTGACTATGGTCCCAGCTGCCTTGAGATCATTACCAATGTCCTCCCGTGTAGTTCTGGGCTGATGCCTCACCGTTCTCATGATCATTTAAACTCCACAAGGTGAGATCTTGCATGGAGCATCAGACCGAGGGAGACTGGCAGTTATTTTGTGTTTCTTACATTTGCAAATAATCACACCAACAGTTGTCCCCTTCTCCCCAAGCTGCTTGGCGATGGTCTTGTAGCCCATTCCAGCCTTGTGTAGGACTACAATCTTGTCCCTGACATCCTTGGACAGCTCTTTGGTCTTGGCCATGGTGGAGAGTTTGGAATCTGATTGATTGATTGCTTTTGTGGACAGGTGTCTTTTATACAGGTAACGAGCTGAGATTAGGAGCACTCCCTTTAAGAGAGTGCTCCTAATCTCAGCTTGTTACCTGTATAAAAGACACCTGGGAGCCAAAAATCTTGCTGATTGATAGGGCATCAAATACTTATTTCCTTCACTGACCTGAAATCAATTTCTAACTTTTTTGATATGCGTTTTTCTTTTCTTTTTTTTTTCTTTTCTTTTTTCTTTACATACTGTACCCATCCCTCCTTATTAGATTTAACAATGCATATTATCTAGTAGAATTGTGTAATTACTGATTGCGTGAGGCTATATGAGGCATGAATGCAAACTCAAAAGGCTTTTATACTGGAAGGAATTAAACTAAAGAAAGTCTAACAGATGCACTTTAAAGATTGCAAATGCTATTAACTTTCATTAACTTTCTTTTCATTTTCTACTTTGATGTTTGCTTTAATTTGTCAATCATCTCAGGTTATTTGCTTTCATTCATATGACTCAGAGATGACTTTCACTTAATTTACAAACTAGATTATTTAATGAACTTCATCTGTAAACAATCATTCTTACAAATATGATCACATATTTTCCCTTAATATTTATTTATAAAAACTTCTCCTTTATGAAATACAGTTTTTGCATATTAAAAATGCAGTATTCCAGTGGCCCTTTAGCCATCCAGTATTGAAGATTTTCAATTAAAATGAACAATATGCCCTTCTCATTCAAATGTCTCATTTTATGGTGTGCAAAAGAGAATCTCAATCAATACCAGACATAAATAGCAAAGCCAATAACACGTCATTCAATTATCAAGGCTCAAACCTCATCTATCACTTGTAGAATAAATGTCTTATCTACCACTAATGAGACACTGCGGAATACAGCAAGTGCTTCTGGAACACATGCCTGCCAGATCCATCTTCTTCTGCTAATACATCTGAACCCAAATCAAGGTCATGTTCAATAACTCATGGATATAAAATAGTCCTCGGATATCATGTTCTTCAGAAAACACAATATGGAGGAATATGTTTGAAATTTGGGTGACATCTGGGTGACTGAGCCATTTGAGCCAGTTTTCAAATGTAGTTTTTGATCCTCTCCAGGAAGTGAAATTGATATTTTCCACTATACATATTTTCCTACAGCAGGAATTAAATGGATTAGATCTTCAAGGACCACTTAGCTATTACATTTCTATTTTTTATACACAATTATTCATTAGTGGAGTGATCAAGTTTCTTTTGCCAGCTGGCTCTGTCTGTTACATTCTCATGAAGGTCTTTCCTTGTAAACTAATGAGCGTTCCATTTGATGTAATGCAGGCAACGGCAATTGTAGATGCCACATTTCAATCATGCAGATAAAAGAAAGATTATGATATTCAAAGACTTCTCCTACATCAAGAAATTCACATAGTACCATCATTGCATATAAAATAAAGGTATGTTACAGGCTGTATTCGGGGCTGGTAGCATTACCATTTTTTAATTATGTGGTTAAAAAAAAGTTGATCTTTTGTGTCAAGATCTAAACTGAAATTGGCTTGTTTTGTCATCTTTAGGCTTGATCTGCTTCCATATTTTGCAAACCACGTCATAGTCTAAAGAGGACTTTGTTGCAGAAATTGTTGAAAAAAATTGGAGAAAATAAACTTTTTTCATTAAAAATGATCTCACAAAAATCCAATACATTATACTGATCAATACAGTAACCACCTTATCTGACTAATTTAATGCCCAGAGTGTGCGAGCCATTTCATAAATAGTAATTTTATTGTGACTAAATGTGCACACCTATGCATAATTTCTGTATTTAGAAGCAGCTTAATTAAAGTATAACTCTTCCATGTCAGATATATTTGTCATCCTTTTTAAGGTGCTGTATATTATATTACCTAAATTAGATATATATCCTTTGCAATTTGGTTATGTCACTGTGATACAAAAAAATCTAACCAGTCCTGGCAGTTTTCACATACTTATAGGAAATACATTTTTAACTTATTTTTAGACATTCAAAAGTGAACACAAATGTACTACTTTATTTATAGTATACTATACTTACTAATGGGCGAAATTAGTTTAAAACTTTCAATAAAATAAATTAGTCAAATGTATACATTCTTTGATTAGCATATGCACAAAGATATTTTTTTTCCAGTACCAAAACAAAGATGCTGGATTACCCATTTCTTGATTAGAATGGAGATTTAGGAGTTGAGTGTCAGGAAATACAGTATATATAAAAGTAACTGATATGGGTCTGATGATACAACTCTAAGCTCATGATATTGGCATCTTGCACCAACATTTTTTATCACTCCTATTTGCACTACAACTATGCTACTAGTTTCTACAACTCATCACACTGTGTTATTCTGTAGTATATCCTTGTTTTTACTTAGAAAAATAACACAGTGAAACATTGTCAATTGTCTTATAAGGTAAAAAAAAATCCTTCCTGATCCCAAATACTGGCAATCAGATTCCTCCCTGGATCAATACTACTCTAGTTATCCAAGATAACCCTGAATGCTCTTTATATTCAAAAATATATCCAATCCTTTTTATCCAATCCCTTTTAAGTTATCTATCAAATTTGCTGTCTCCGTCTCCTTTGGTAGAGAATTCCACAGATTAAACACAGTTACTGTGAAAAACTGTTTTATTTCTTTATGTGGAATCTTTTTCCTTCTAACCTCAAAAGATGTCCTCTTGTCAGTTTAAAACTGCTTGGCACAAAACGTTTACTTGACAAAGCCTTATACTGACCCTGGATATATTTATATAGGGTAATCATATCCTCATTAAAATTCATTTTTTCTAGAGAAAATAAGTTTAA
This sequence comes from Discoglossus pictus, assembly GCA_027410445.1. Lineage (NCBI taxonomy): Eukaryota > Metazoa > Chordata > Amphibia > Anura > Alytidae > Discoglossus > Discoglossus pictus. Next base: position 357,880,420 of record CM050163.1, on the reverse strand, counting down.
TTTGTTTAGCCTTCATGGCTTAGTCCGTCCATTCCCTTTACTAGTTTTGTTGCCATTCAATGTCATTTGTTCTGGTCTAAAATGTCCTTTTTATGAAGTGATGCCCAATATTATACTTCATATTCCAAATGAGGGCGTACTAGGGATCTCAATAGTGGCAGAATTATATTTGCTTCTCTTGCTTTTAAAGACATTTTATTTACCAAAATTATTTTTGAAAAACTTCCCTCTAAACATAGCAAGCTCATTAATATACATCATGTACATCTAATTTATACAATAAAAAGGAAAAACAGACAAAAATATAACAGAAAAAGACAAAATGGGAAGGAAAGTATTGGCACACTCCTATTCCTGTGGCAGGATTGCTGCTCATTAACCATATAAAGAAAGTCTGATACAAAAACTCTAGTAGCCTTATTAAATTGCGATTTGGCCAATTGAATAGGGCTCTATTTAAGCACAGAGCATATTTTTGTACAAAATGTTTAAGTTAGTGAAGACCTTGCTTTTGGACAGATGTTCACTAACTAAAAACTTCTGTAAAATAAATATGCTCTGTGCTCATATAGCGTCCTATTCAATTGGCCAAATCGCAATTTAATAAGGCTGTAGATTTCCAGTTCTCCATATAAGGACAGACCAAAGTATCTTCTTCAATATATTCTAGAAAACCAGCATATGTTACTCAAGTTTTAACTACCCTTCCTTTTCATACTTACTAACTATCTATTTGATCATTTCAGTGTATGTTAGTACCATGTTTAGGTTATAGCAGTTATATCCCATTGATGCCTGGCCATTTTGTTTAATTTTCCATGACAATTGCTCATAATTATGCCTATTGCTATCTTGCTGTTGTCTCTTTAACTGACTTCCTTCACACTATGTCTCTGTCTTAGGTATCCCACGCTATATCTTATATCCTGACCTGCTTATTTCCCTTGTTGTCAGGGGTGGGTTTGATCATCCTGTTTCATCCCAAATGCATGTCCTCTCTACTTTTTTTAAACTTGCTACTGATATCATGTAATTATCATGTTCTGAAGGACACATGGTATTTCCTTTATAATGTCCCATCCCTTGCTTCCTGAACAAACAAAACTGAAAACTTCCTTGCATTAAGTCACTTTATATTTTAGAACATATATTCCCAAACAATAGGGTGCATAGACAGTTGCCTAGGAAAAGTTCACCCATATGGTAGCCATCCTGATCATTTGTAATCCAGTTCCACTTGACATTTTTTCTGGGAAGTTATAGCCTATGCTTATGCCAAGTTATGCTTGCGTTTTGGTGGAGACCCACTTATATGTGTGAGTCATACATAGTCATTCATCATGTTCACTGTGCCGAGTGTAGAGCTATGGTGAGCAACTTAGTCCTAAAAGTGTTGCCAGCAGATCAGGAATTCATAATTTCTCTGCTTATCTATTTAGATTACTCTTATTTAATAACTACGATTTACTCAGTTTCATTAATTTCAATTTATCCACTTGTGCTGAGTCAGAGAGAGAATGAAATCCTGGACTGTTGGCTGCCTTTGTAGGACCAAGCCTCTCACCACTGGTGTAGATGCTGCTTGGTGAGCTCTAAAAAGGATTGATTAATTAAATGACCACTGCACATCTGTCCAAGATCAATAGAAATATACACTGCATGTTGTTGGATATATTTCACATTCAAGTGTAATCTGATATTTGGAAGTTGGAATATTATCCATTTTGCTATTTTGAAACTTTCAACTTAATTGCCCTTTGCTCCTTTTCTTTCTTTTGTATATGTATTTATGTGAATATACACCCCCATTAGTAAAAAAACAAACGGTTATTGATGATATGATTTAATTCTCAATTATCATAGTTCTTCTTAAACAAAGGTCAGAGCTTTTGAAGCCACATTTTGCTTCTGATTAAAGTCTTCTATGGGCCCAATGTGTCATGCATTAGTTTATACTATAACATGGGAAAATACGTAAATGATGGAGGTATGACCGAAGGCTGCAATGATAAAACATGCACAGGAGATAATAAACTGAAGAAACAGGATGGGATTTTTGGAGGATTTGGATGATGAAAGCAATATGGGAAAACAAACAATCAAAAGGACTGTAAAAAGTCATGTATGGTCTGATTAATGCCAACACTCATCAAAACATAAGAATGTATCCAACTCACTTTGTGCCTCATTCAATTGCAATTTGGTCAATTGAATAGGGCTCTAAATAAGCACATAACATATATTTTTTAAAGAAGTTTTTAGTTAGTGAGCATCTATCCAAAAGCAAGGTTTTCACTAACCTAAAACTTCTTTAAAATAAATATGCTATGTGCTTATTTAGAGCCTTATTCAATTGGCCAAATCCCAATTGAATGAGGCCCTTTGTCACTTGCTATTGGCATGCGCTGGTCAGATTGAGATGAGACTGGCGAGTAATGATTTAGATGTCAAATTTTACCCCACTAGGTTACATTGTATGTTATCTGTGAGCAATAGGTGATATTGTATCTTATCTGTAATTGAAGCTCCCGATTAATTTTCTTTGTGTTTAGACATCTACAGCCTTATAAAATAGTGAATCGGCCAATTGAATAGGGCTCTATATAAGCACACAGCATATTTTTTTACAGAAGTTTTTAGTTAGTGAAGACTTTGCTTTTGGATAGACGTTCACTAACTAAAAACTTCTGTAAAAGAATATGCTGTGTGCTTATATAGAGCCCTATTCAATTGGCCGAATCACAATTTAATAAGGCTGCTACCATTTTACATTTTCATTTCACTATTTCAAACATTCCACATCTGCGCCACAAGCTGTGTACCAGGTTTATTATACTGTAATACCTATTATTTCTTATATTAGGAAAAACAAATGACTTGACCCCAAGAATAAAAAAATCTGATTCTACACTACACTAATATTTGCATACTAAAAGGAAAAAGATAAATTGTATGATTTCATCGCTTGTTAAATTTAATGAAAGAGAAAATAACATGTTTTTATTGTAATGTATATGGTGCATCATTCAATTTCTGCTGTGTTATTAATGTATTTATGTACTTTGCAATGATGGATGTGCATGTCAAAAGATTATACACAGTAATATCAATGTACAGACTGTGTACATACGATGTAATAAGCTTTCATGAACCTGCATCATTATTTTAACAATCATGTGCAATCCAATTTGTTATTCAATTGGAACACGTGTTATAAAGAAAGACATATGAATAGATTGGGGACTATGGGAATATGACCAGGCTTGTTTGGCTACCTTCCTGACAGGGGGAATCTCAATTTTCATGTCTCTATGGCAATCACCTGTTAATACCTTATAGCATGTGTCTAATCTGTTGTGATAGAACATTTGTATATGTACGCAAATTGATAATCCACATTGATTCCCTGCGGGCTACTGATGTCAGCATAATTAACTAAAAGGAAAAATGTAGATGAAAAACAATTAGCAGATAGGATTCTAATTAACATGCACCAAAGAAAATTAAGATCTGACATGTTGTCTTTGTGGCCATTTAAATGTCATTGCTAAGTCATTTATTGCGTTCTTGATATGCAGCTGCCAATTAGCAATCAATAAGATTATATCTGAAACCTGGCACAGTGTGGAGATCATGAAAATGTGAAATCTCTGCATTTTTATCATCCATCTAAAGCTGTTAATCTAATTTAATCCGGCATTGAGATAATTATTTCTAGGTGCTGAAGTCAACATAGATTAATGTAAGCAGGATATTTAAGCACTGTGTATTACAGTGTTTTTCAGGGAATCTGCACTATTGCTTTTATCTTGTACTGTTCTATTTATTTCCTCTCCCTAGTGTTTCCTGACTGTTCTATGGTATGTAACTCAGTACAAATATTACAATGCACACTATTTGTACAAGCACGTCATACTATTTTCAAGGACAAAGAATTAGTATTTAAACCTTTTTATTTTTTTAACTGTATACATTTAAATTGCAAAGGCAGATGAGGATGCTTTTCTGCTTTTCTGTCCTGACCTTTTGCATAATACAGCTCTTTGAGAATCTATTGTACATACACAAGTCACATTTTATTATCCTCACCTTTTAATGTAAAGTAAGCTAAACAACCATATAGTTAGAACTATGGTATTCCCAGTAGTAACATACGGATGTGAGAACTGGACCATAAAGAAATCTGAGCGCCGTAGAATTGATGCCTTTGAATTGTGGTGTTGCCGAAAACTGCTTAGAGTCCATTGAACTGCAAGAAGATCCAAATAAATCAGTACTACAGGAAATCAATACAACATGTTCACTAGAAGGTATGATCATGAGGCTGAAGCTCACATGTTTTGTCCATATCATGAGAAAACATTATTTCCCTTCGAGAACACTCTGATGGGAAAGACTGAAGGCAAAAGGACAAGGGGGAGGCAGAGGCAAGATGATTATATTGTACTATAACCATATACTAACCTTTCAGCCAGTGGCATCACAGTACTGAGATCAAGAGCAGCATTGCCTGAGCTGCTTTATTCCAGGGAGGAGAGAGGTGTGTGGTGGGAACAAAAGTCTATAAATCCCATGCTGCAGAGACTCAATCCCCATATGCTGCTACATTGTTGTACCTGCCTCTGATTGGCCACAACAAATTATGAATTTTATGCTAATTTACCTTGGATTCTTAGGGGCATTTCTTCTCAAAATCAACTGCCAGAAAGCGGAAGACATTTTGCAATTGTTAGGAGAAGTTTACTAATGTTTATTTTCGGATTTTTCATGCAAAAAAAATATTTGCATACACTACTGATTCTCCTGTATCATTTATACTCCATGATACTTCTACATACATTTAATTTGCCATAGGTAAAGAGATAAACACAAGTAACACATTCAATAGATGCCAAACAACTGGGTCCTTAAAATACATAAATTCACATGGCAGACACTTCACATGTAAAACCTTCGTACAGCATTGGTGGGTAACTCCATCCTTAACTTCTGCTCACTTGTGCACAGGTGGATCAATCAGAATCAGTAAAACTCATCTGTGCTGAAGTAGAGGGAACCTGAAATTCGCAACTGTTGTCAGCTCCCATAGGACTGAGTTGCAATTCAATGTCTTACAGGGGCTTCTGTCACATCAATGTTACATGTATACCCTGAAGTAAACCTAATGCAGTAATTAATTTGTTTTAGTTACAGTTTGAGTATCGAGGAAGATTATTATAACGGTTTATAGTTTTAGGATCCTCTGTACTTTTTTTTGGAAATCTGATTTCTAAAGTAATTTCGTACCATTTTCATATAATATGTCAGGATCAAGCAGCCTTGTTCATAAAGAAGTGTACTACAGTTGAAAAAAATACCACTGTAGGATATAGTAAATACAATACACACCTAGAAATAGGAATAAAACAAATTTACTTAACTTTGTTTAGCATTTCAAAGTTCGATTCTAATGCCCTAATCACTAAAGGGAGATCTGTCTTAGTCAGTCTAGATGCCCTGAATGAGTGAAAGGAAATGTCTGATACATGCACAGGACAGGATTCAGGCACCAGAAGAAGTCCTACGTGACATTCAAAGTACATTACCTGCATCTTTCCTGTTGGGTAGCCGGGAGCAATGTCGGTAGTAGCAAGACCGCTAGATGGCACTGTCGACATTTTACACAATTTCTAACCTTAAACTGTTACCCTAACCCTTACCATTACCATAACCCTAACCCTTACCCTAACCCTCTCAAATTGAGTTAAATTTCAGATGAAATTCAGTTAAATTGACAGTAAAATCTCGGCAGCACCATCTAGCGGCCACTCAACGCCACTGCTAGCGGCCACCCAACAGGAAAGGTCCAGGTCCCTTTGCCCACACTTTATATAGTACTAGGAAATTGCCCATCAAAAATGACGGGAATTAAATTGTAAGGCTGGCAATGGCATACAATGTGAGGCTTTTGGTCCTCGTTGGTTTTATTTTCAAAGTCCCGCATGCATGGCGTTGTTAGTGTAAGTGTTCCTGTTTTCGCTGTTGTGTATTTTCTAAGTTCTGCGTGCCTGGCATTGCTGAGCCTCGTTTTCATCCTGTTTCAGAATTCTTACGTTTTTTGTCCGCCATTTTTCCCCTTGCCAAGCCAATTTCCTAGCGGCGGAAAACAGCAAATATGGCTCCAATTCGTTTGCAACTTCACTCCTAGGCTTCCTGACTCTCCACCTGTGCTGTGTGTGAGTGTTATTATTTTTTTTCATAATTATTTTGCTTGTTTTTGGCTTTTTTGTAGTTACGCGTTTGAATGAACTGCATGCTTCAACTGCTAGCCTCGTTCCGCATGCCTCAACTGCTCGCCTCGCAAGGCTCGCAGTGGAATGAGTGCCTTCTGCGCTCATTGTAGTCTAAGTACCATGTTCCTCAACTGCTCGCCTCACTTCACGAGGCTCGCAGTGCAATGAGTGCCTTTGGAGCTCATTGCAGCCTAAGTCCCGCGTGCATCAACGGCTCGCTTCGCAAGGGTCACTATATATTGCAATACTCGGATGAATCATATTTATCTCCCTGATAGATCTCAAACTAGATTCTTCTCTAGAATAAGTAATACATTTATGAAAATCATACAGGGTAAATGTATAGTGATGGAAAACTTATAGTGATGGAAAGCTTCAATACGGTTATGAATATTGAGAGACATGTAAATGTATCTAAAAATAAGGCAGATAAAACAGTTTAGTAAACTGGTTAATGCTATGAATTGATATGATAGTTAGAGAGTTCAGAAACCTAATGTTATGGACTATAAGTTTAGATCAAGAGTATCTCATTCCCTCTCTAGGTTAGACTATATTTTGGTAGGTATATCTCTTATAAAAAGTTAGTGAAGACTGAAATGAATCAGTAGTTTGGTCAGACCATGCTTGGACGGCTATTATGATAGGTGATGACAGATATGTTAGAATCAGTAATAGAAGTTGGAAGTGTAAGGAATATAGAGAATTCTTAAGAGTACATATAAAAGGCATTGAAGGAATGTTTTGGGTATCATTTTACACCAGAAATCAATAAGACAATGTTATGGAGGGCTCTTAGGCAGTTTGTAGAAAGGAATTTATATATAAAAAGAATTTATATGAGAAAAGAAACAGAAAGTTCCCTTACATTTGTCTTATGTATATGATTTGGCTAAAACCAATAAGTTAAATCGTAGTAAAGCACTTTCTTTAAAAATAAATGAGATATAATATAAAATGACAATTATAGTTCAAAAACTGGTTGATTAGAATTTAGATAAACTACAAATAAATATGTACTACGAAGGAAATAAGGCTGATAAATTGTTGGTAAATACATTAAAATGATTAAAGTGTAAGAATATTAGATATTCAATCACCACAATGGAAAATGTTCAAGGAGAAATGGTTTATGACTCTAACCAGATATCCAGACTGTTTAGAAGCTAAATTGTTATATTATATTGGTTATATAATATACCAATAAAACAACAAAATGGAAGGAATTTCCGGTCTAGCCTAATCAAATTTGAAAAACTGGTATAAGCTGAATACAAAAAAAATGAATGAGCACCTTTTCAATCTTTAGTAACTACCGTGTCATTGCTGTACTCCATATTTCCTCATGTTAACACAGTGAAGTGGGAAGAATGGAATATTAAATGTATTTGTGATTTATACACAAATTAAACTATAAAGTAATTTGAGCAGATGGTTAGTGAGAATCAGATTCACAAAGGAAAATGGTTGGAATATAAGCTTTTTTGTAGAAGCATTGAGGAAATCAGAATATAATTTACAAAACTCTAGGAAGCTAACTTTATTAAAAAAAAATGTCTTTGATGGAAGCCAAACATCATTCCAATTCAAATTGTTACAAAAATATAAATTGCAATAAAGAGTTTTGCAAAACTAATAGATTACTGAAATGGGAGCAATAGTTAAATGTAATTTGGGTTAATGAATTTTGGTTGAAGGCTTTTCAGCTTACAATGAAAATTGTAAAATGTGCCAATTTAAATTTATTGAAAGACAGTATATAGGTCCGACTGCATTAAAGTAGATCCGAAAAAATATTTAGAATTTTTTTGGAGAGGATGCACGTTTAAAGGTATTTGAATTCAAGGCAAGCCATTTAATATCACAGTGATCCAAGTCTATGCTCCAACCACGGATGCTGAAGAGGCTGAAGTTGTCCAATGCGACGAAGACATTCAACACGTCATAGATATAACACCAAGAAAAGATTTTACTATCATCATAGGAAATTGTAATGCTAAAGTAGGGAACCAAAAGACACCTGAATTAACTGGCAAATTTGGCCTTGAAGTACAAAATGAGGCAAGTCAGAGATTAGTAGAATTCTGTCAAGATAATTCTCTGGTCATAGCAAACACCCTCTTCTGACAGCCTCTGAGACGACTCTACACATGGATGTCACCAGATGTACAACATAGAAATCAGATTGACTATATACTTTGCAGCCAATGATGGAGGAGCTCTATACAGTCAGAATAAATAAGACCTGAAGCTGACTGTGGCTCAGACCATGAGCTTCTTATTGCAAAGTTGAAAGTTAAACTGAAGAATAGAGGGAAATCCATCAGATCAAGTAGATACAAAATAAATAATATCCCTTGTGAATATGCAGTGGAAGTAACAAATAGATTTAAGTGACTAGACATGGAAGATAGAATGCCTGAAGAACTTTGGACCGAAGTTTGCAACATTATCCAGCAAACAGCAACAAAGAATATCCCTAAAAGAAAGAAAAGTAAGAAGTCAAACTGGCTGTCTGATGAGACTTTGAAAGTCGCCCAAGAAAGAAGGGAAGCGAAAGGTAGTGGAGATAGGAAAAGATTTGTCCAACTGAATTCAGAATTCCAGAGGATAGCAAGAAGAGACAATGAGACATTCTAAAATGAGCGATGTAAAGAGATTGAAGAAGATAACCAAATGGGTAAATCAAGAGATCTCTTCAAGAAAATTGGGAACCTAAAAGACACCTTTCATGCCAAAGTAGGCACGATAAAAGAGAAACATGGTAGGGACTTAACAGAAGAAGATCAGATAAAGCAGAGGTGGCAGGAATACACTGAAGGTCTATACAGGAAGGATCTTAACAGTTGATGACCTCAGTAGTTTGTCCAATGAGCTGGAGCCAGGCATCTTGGAGAGTGAAGTGACTTTCTGATAATAAGACTGCAGGAGGCAATGCAATCCCAATTGAACTATTCAAAATTCTGTAGGATGATGCTGTGAAAGTGTTACTTGCCTTATGCCAACACATTTGGAAAACTCATCAATGGTCAATAGACTGAAAAAGGTCAGTGTACATCACAATCCCAAAAAAAGGCAGTGCCAAAGAGTGCTTTAATTATCAGACAATTGCCCTAATTTTATATGCCAGCAAGGTAATGCTTAAGATTCTACAAGAGTCCCTTGGACTGCTAGAAGATCCAATAAATCGATACTTCAGGAAATAAAGACAAACTGTTCACTAGAAGGTATGATCATGAGGCTGAAGCTCAAATATTTTGGCCATATCATGAGATGGCAGGATTCCCTAGAAAAGATTCTGATGCTGGGAAAGATTGAAGGCACAAGAAAAAGGGGACGACAGAGGCGGAGATGGATAAATGAGGTCACTGAAGCCATGTACATGAACTTGATGGAACTCAGAGGGGCAGTGACTGAGAGATGCACCTGGTGTGCTGTGGTCCATAGAGTCACAGAGAGTTGGACACGACTGAACGACTAAACAACAACAACTATAATATTGAAAAAGAGACTCTGTAAATGTGGAATTGATTATGAAGATTATGGGAAAATTATATATCTTTGTCTTAGTAGCATTGTTTATTCTGTAATAACATAGTAACTAATGTGAATTTTTAACATATATGTATGTCTGATTTATTTATCCTTTTATACTTGTATCTCTCCTATGTTTGTATGTATGAATACATTTTATATTTGTTTTTATTGAAAATAAAAACAAAATGGGGACATAAAAAATATGCAAAAATCTTGGTCACTTGGCTGATCCTGTCATTGTATGCAGAGAAGGCCTATGACAGAGTTAGCTGGGGGTTTATGAAGTATGCTTTGGAGAAATGTGGGTTTAAGGGTTCAATTTTGAATGGTATTTTAGCCTTGTTTAGTAATTCAATTGGAAAGATTATCAGTCATCCAAGTTTGCTTTATCGAATGGTATTAGACATGGTTGTCCACTTTTACCTCTTTTGTTTGCACTGGTATTGGAACCATTTGCTAGAATAGTTAGGGAAGAGACTAATATGATGGGACTAAAAGAGGGTAAAAAGGACATAAGATCTCCCTATTTGCAGATGATTTCCTGTTAGTTGTAACATAATTTTAACAGTCTTTAAATTAATTGTATACTAGAATAGATGAATATTCCCTTTTATCAAATTACAAATTGAATATCGAGAAATCTGAAGTAATGCCAATTGGTCTACTGTGCAGCTCTTACATCATAATACAAAGTTTAATGCAAAAAGAAAAGATTAATACTTAGGGATATATACAAGTAACCTCACTTACTTAATTCAAGAAAAATGTATACCCTTTGATAAAAAATATAAAACAACAATCGAGTTGTGGAAAAAGATTGAAATGTTATGGTGCTTTTGAATTTCTTCTGTGAGAATAAAGGATTTACCCCAAGTTTTGCATGTACTACAGTGCATTCCATTAACAAAAAAAATTGATTGGGCTTCTGAAGAGTATGTAAATACGTAGATCCCCTTACTCAAGGTCAAGGAGATTTAATCACAAAGACAACCATCCTAAGTATATGTTTAAACATATTAACTAAAAAGAGGAACAAACAGAAAACTTATTATGCTAACAGTTATCCAATCAGTACAATGATAGTGAACCAACTGATTACTTGACAACATTTTCTAGAACATATCTGACACGGTGGCACATCTTTTGCACGCTGGAGACCAGCGCGCCGTCATCAGGGCGACAAGAACTGTGCTCTGATGACACTGTGCACTCCAGCATGCATCCCATCTGCCCCATCTCATAATTACTGGACCTGCTTGCTGGAGGCTGCCAAGGCTAAGGTAAGTTACCTTGTTATGCTGGTCCTGTAAATATGAGATGGGGGCCTCTGTGGCAGATGGGATGCAAGCTGGAGCACAGAGCATCATCAGGGCGCAGTTCTCGTATCGGGATGGCTTAGAAAGGAGGGGAAAATGGGGATGAAAGCACTGGAAAGACAGATGATGTGTAAAAAGAATCTAAAGTTTATTTGCCTTCTCATATATTAAAGATTTAATTTGGCACACTCAAATTTGGGAAAGTGGCCAGTATACACAGAGGCGTTTTTAAAATGATATTCCGAATTTAAGGAATATAAGGAATATTAGGAGGGTTGGGAATTTTTGATTTGTTTGAGGGTAATTATTTTAAATAATTTTCTAAACTCCAACAAAATGGGTTGTTAAAGGCGAAAGATATCTTGACTTATATACAAATATGTTCATGTATGTTGTCACAATGGTTTGATGTTGATAATTTAAGAGAACTCTCTATGTTTGAAAATAGATTTTTGGAAATGGAGAAGTCAAAAATGACTGCATCAGAAATGTATAGACTTTTATTAAGCAGAAAGATAGATTAAATCAATAAACGTTTTAAGAAATGGAGGGATTTGTTGAAAATTGAGCCTACACAAGAGTAAAGTAAATTTGGCAATGGTGGTTAATTTACATTGTCGTATTTTTGGGGAACTGTATTACAAGCTTATTCATTTCTGATACATAGACCCTGCCTCTCTGCTCAATATGGGGATGGGATTGTTGGAGAAAATATGCATAGGAGGCAGATATTGTTCATGTGTGGTGGTAGTGTCTGTTAATTAAAATAATGTGACAGAATATGTTTAGGGAAATTAATTCAGTCTTGTAAACCAGAAATAGCTTTGCTCCGTTTGATTTCAGATAGGTTGTTGAATGTATTACAGAGAACACTCTTTATTGCTTTTTTTTGATAATTATTAAACCTAGTATTGCAACATTTTGGAAGTCTGAGGTTTTAACTACCTGGAGGGAAATCTGTAATGCAATATGTAATATTTCTAATGGAGAAAAAAATATATATTTCTTTAATAAACAAATTGTACAGTATAATAAAAGATGGAACATAGAGACAGATTACGAAAATAATTGGGCTGCATACATTTTGTTATTATTGTAAAGTATGGGCCCCAGGAAATGTGCAATATATTTATTGTTGTGTATTTGGAGAAATAGTTTTTAATTGTTTTGTAATGTCATAAATAAATGTATATAGAAAAAATAAATATCCATTGGTTGGCTTTATTCGTTATTTGAAATCATGCAATTGTCTCAATAAACTGTTATGCCCTGTTTTTGTATATTAGTATCAATATGACATTACACATATACAATATGTCTGTGTTTGACGGCAAAATGATTAGCCATTATAGCAGGGTGGTCAAGTTTGGTCCTGGAGGGCCCCACACAAGCCTGGATTTGAAGATATACTTTCTGTGCACAGATGAGTCAATCAGGATTACTGAAGAAGTGATTGTCTCACCTGTGCACAACAGGGATATCATCAAATCCAGGCATGTGTGTGGCCCTCCAGGATTGAACTTGCCCACCCCTGCATTATAGTCATTGGCTACATTGTAAGTATATTGTATGTGTTATATTTATATTGCAGATGAGTTACAGAGCCATTACTGTGTGATGTAACCCATATCAGTGAGTACAAGTGTTTGGTTTGTGAACATGATTGACAATGGTATTGTATGATCAATGGTGCACGTACTCACCTTGCAGAGTCTCAGGTTGGTCACTGTCCAGTAAGCCAGGTATTCCCACAATGGTGGCTGTGGACATTCTGTTCTATTCTACGACTGCTGGTGGACCACCACTTGTGAATCTTGCACTGGCAACTTTCTCTGCCATCTTCCTCTTGACTGTGGCTCAATAGTTTTTACAGCGGTGCCTAAACCTCCTTTCTTACATGAACACCAACAGCGCTGACCCCTGCTCTCTCCACATGCTTTCCTTCTGACCAGCTCTGAAATGTCTGACTCTTTGGAGGAAATGCACCCGATCGTAGATGTAATTTAGGAGGACAATAAATTCCTTCTCTCTCCAAGGCTGCTTTATCCCTCCAACATTATTATCCTCCTCCCCCTCACACCCCCCCCCTCCATATTGGACACATGGGGTATGTATTCAAGTAAGGGGGGTATGGGATATGGGGTACAGGGTAAATTTGATATGGATATGGATCAGGCAAGGCCTATGTAGACTATGTGAATAATGTATGGGTGAATTTACATGTAGAAGATAATGTAGCAAGAAGAAGCCAGCCTCCTACTCTCTCTAATCCAAGCTCATACTCTTTCACTCTCAACAGTGCTTTCCTCCGCTCCTAGGACCTGTTAGCTTAGCATACGCACAGCGGCACAGTCAGCATTTGATCAGGAAACATGTAGCTTTATAGACTGACTGTTGCAATACTAATGTTTGGTGACTTGAGTAGGGTTGAGATGGGAATTAATGTGTTACTGGCTCTTGCTAGTTCAACCTCTGAGCTGCTTTAGTAACACACAAGGGCCAACATGAGCGCTCATAAACTAATCTCCTGCAAACCCACTAGCTACTTAAGTTCCTATGTGAGTGGGCCTGCATGACCAATGTAATAGCAGAGTCAAATTTAAAACTGAGTCAGCCTTACTTGAGTTCCTATGGGAGCCATGTAATAGAGCCAAACCATTCTCTTACCAGGAGCAAAAAGTACTATAGATTCAATCTTGCACGATAAGCTCAACATAATATATAAGTTCATAATGTATTTCATCTTTGTATTGCAAATGTGCTTTCATGTAACTACTCACTATTGCGGAGAATGGTAATTAGCTTACATACAGTATTGCATCGCTGTGTGAATCCCATTAGGATGTCATGGAACAGATACTCACATTTGCATTCCAGTAGAAGTGTTACTCAAGTGATAGCATGACCACCCAGAAGTGTTAATCTGCCCAAACTTAATTTTCTTTCACAGAGACATAGAGATGATTAAGGAGCCAATTACCTCACTATAAGTGCTCTTCATGGTGTGAAAGAGCACAGGATTCTATGTTAAAATGCTCTCTGCACAGAGTTGTTACTCTGAGTCTGTCTGGGGGCTTGCCAGAGTCTCGTGTAAACAGACATTTAATTTTTCATTTCTCTGTGAAAAAAAATGTTTTTCAAAAGCATTTCAACATGATTTTATGAGAACTTTATAGTGGTGTGTTCCAAGTTGTACAGAACTATCTGGCCCGTTAACAATCTATGTAAAAGTTAGAAAAATTACCTAGTTTTCCAATTACAGCTCCATGTTTGGAGAGAGCCGGAGCGGACATGGCAAACATAAATACATAAAACATAACATAAACCATATATTGTTTTCAGCCACTGACATAGAATTGCTGTGTGGTCTGATTGGGTAAAAACCATCAAGAGCCAAATAAACTACAGAGACAGTTACATTAATTTCTCTATATTCTTCAGCAGTTTACATCACCTAATATACAGAAGTCTTGTAGTAAAAAAGTAATAAAACTTTTACACATATCTTCGATTTCTGTAAGTGAGCTCATTCATATAAGAGAGGCTTGTGTTCAGGTGGACTTTCCTTTTAAATCTTGATTCTACTATAATAAAATAAAGATCTGGTGAATGTTAAAATTATACTAACCGTATATTTGCTCACTTGTTTGTCAATATGCAAACTCATGACGCAATTATAACCTAAATAATCTGTGGTTAGAAAGTAGAACTCAGGGATTTATTATCAAGTACGCATAGGGACTTATTTATAGACTAGCAGAAACAAACAAAGATTAATATTTTTAATGGTCAAAGCCATCCTTCATTATACATGACAAAGGGTAACACTGCCCCACAAAAAAATTCAACTTTGCCTCCATATGTCTGCAAAGAAGTAGACTGAGCTTGTGTTGGTACCCGATCCGTTCAACTCTCTAAGTACAGAGGTGAAGGACGTGCTTAAGACCACTAACCCTACCTACACACTTTCTCCATAAATTGTAGTGAAGATTGCATACAACCTTGTTGAAAAACCCTTTGTATAGGACATTCTGTTGAAATTAAGAGGTATATTGAATTACAACTTTTTATTAATGTGCCCCTTAAGAATAATAATGCAATCTATTTATTTTCATGGTATACAAATCTATATGTATATGCATTTTTTCCAGGTGCCATTTTTCTAAATATGATTAAAAATATCAAATTAAATTAATTCCTGGTAGGCCTTCCAGTAAAGCATGTGAGGATAAAATACAATTTTAGGGCAATTATTTCAAAGTAGTTGACCTTAATAGCAGTAGAAAGCTAATTGATGGAAGGAAATGAGATTATGATACCAAAGATCTATGCATTAAATATGTCACTCCTAATTTTAGTACCTGCAAACCTAATTAAAAATGGCAATGAATTATCCCTAATGAAAGATTGTTGTAATTAGAAATAAAGACGACAGGAAGAGAAACAGGGAAGGGTATAAATTGAAAGCAATTACATTTTTATTTTGACATACTGATCATCAACTAATAAGTATCAGGATCTTTTGAAACAGAGATATTTTAAGTATCATGGCATTAGTCAGCAATTAAATGTTGGTTTTAATGTTCATCAAAAATTGTTCTAGTGGGATTTATACAAATGAAACCCTATGGAGAGCTACAATCCATCTGTTCTCTTTAATATAGGGTGAACAAGTTGCCCCATTTTTAGTGCACAGATCCTTTATTATACAACCGCCATACAATAAAAAATGGTGAGCATAATTAAGCAGGGAAACAAGCATAAATTTATTTTTAAGGAAAAAATATTGAAGCCTCTGCTGGTAACTAGAGACATCCATGATATTTGGTGATCTTTGTGTGTGAGAAGTACATTTACAATTCTACAGAGGCAAAGCTTGCAAACATGTGTGGGAAAAACGTTAGGTGTTACTAAAAGATCCAATTCTTTAGAAATAACCAATCTCTTAATCTTCCCTGCTTTAAGACTATTCCTGGCTGGTGATTTTCCTTTGGTTGGCAGGGTGGGCTGGCATGAGGCTGTTAGGTGGTATCTAATTGGAATTTACTCTCAAGCCAATAACTTGTGGTTGGTTGTCACTTCCCCACCTGCATTATACACTTTGTGCATGTCCAATTTGCTTGCTCAGTCCAGTCCCTTACAAATGCCCATGGTACATGCATAATCCTGACCACAATGGGCCATATGTGGTTACTCTCCCGGATTTTTTTTTATAGTTCACTGTGTACTCTAATCAGTCCAATGTGTCTTGTACAATGCGTATTTTTGAATTTTCAGTCAAGTAGACACCTTCTGTATTTATAGGGAGTACATGTGCACTGTGCTATATTACCATACTCTTTATAGACTTTATGTATAGCAATAACTAATATAATTAATCTCATTACAGAGTCTCTGTGCTTTCTCCTTCAGTCTTAGATGCACTTCATACACAGCTTTACATAATATCTAACTTCCAAATATGTATGTGGAAATCACCCTGTGCATGTGATGTCAACATGATTTGTTTTACATTTTTAAAAATTACATTGCATAGTAGAATAACATTTATTTTTTACCTACCCAAAAAGTCATTAAAAAAATCTTGTCATATTACTATGGTATATTTTATGCAAACTGTGTCTGTATCTCAAGCTCTTACTTAAAAAAAAAAAAAAAAAAATTTAAATGCCAACTTTCCATTTTCGTTTTGTGGTTACCCCATGCACTTCCCTCATTAGTTTTATTTGGGGAAAAAATGCATTTAAATATTATTTTTATTCTGAACAATAAGTATTGATATTGATATGGTCTTAAAATGCTTTTCTGAGTGTCTTCTGTGTAGATGTCTTTGTAAAAGCAATGGCTAGAATAGCAGAAAGCAAGCATGCTGTGATATGAATCACTGAAGTCTGAGATATTGACAAATGCTCTACATAACCCTAGACAGTGAGGTCACTCATAAAATAGTAAAGTAAATTAAACATGATATTAGCTTTCACTGTCTCCTGATTGTATAACCTTTAGATACTCATGGTGGTAGCAGCTCTAGCGGTTGATCTGCCCCCATGGATGTCTCCTGAGTATTTATGCCTTGCCTGTACCATGCATCTCGAAGAGCTACAATAATTGTCATATGTACTTTGTACCATTAGTTAGAGGGTGAAAAATCACATGGAAAATGTGTTTACATTTTTAAAATTGATCAGGAATCAATATTAACATTTAGTTTAACCCCTGAAGGTACGTTTCCCTTCCTTACAGATTTTTTTGTTTTTGTTTAACTAATGCGCTTAATTATAATGTGTGTGTGTGTGTGTGTGTGTATATATATATATATATATATATATATATATATGTGTGTGTGTGTATATACCGTATTGGTCCAAATATAAGCCGCACCTTTTTTCCGATTTTTGAGCTTGGAGTTACGGGTGCGGCTTATATTCTCGACCGTCAAAAAATCATTGCCGATTTGCGAACTTTGCTTGTAACGCATGCGACTTCTATTTGCGAATGCAAAATTACTGCCGATTTGTGCGATTGCGAGTTAAGGGAGCCGATTTTCGTACTTTAGACTGTG